>CM069903.1:30535768-30589423 GCA_036172215.1 Camellia granthamiana | reverse complement strand
AAATTCTCCTCAATTACATTTGTATCTTAGTAGATGATAAATAAAGGAGCTTTAGTTTCAAGAAATTGGAAAGAAAAGCTTACCTATTTTTGATGATTGAAGAGAATTCTAGCCAGGTTCCCAACTTCCTCCTAGTTCTTCCTTCATTTCCTCTCTCCTTGTTGAGTTCTATACTTAAAGCACCTTCACTCTCTCTCTCTCTCTCTCTCTCTCTCTCTCTCTCTCTCTCTCTCTCTCTACGTGTGGTATATCTATCAAGCCCACTAGTTCTCTTCTTTGGTCAGATGAGTATAATACTCCATAATAATAGCAATAAATAATAATAATAATAATAATAATAATAATAATAATAATTCATTTCTTAATTAAATTGTAGTCAAGTAATTCAAATTTAATTAATCTCATTATCTTATTCATTTCTTAATTCCACTACTTAAAGTATACTAATGTGAATTAGGCTCTAATTCCTATCCCATGATTTACTTCTAACTTATTAAAATTAACGAATCAGATAGGTTTCATATTCACTTTAACCTATCTGTCCGCAATAATACAACTCAAGTAATCACATGGCATCACAATAACACTTCATAACATATAATCACATAATTAGCGATAAACACATAATCAATTTAATTAATTTATTTAATTAAGGAGGCGGTTGTCACACTTCGCTACCTACATATATATGTATATATATATATATATATAAGGGAGATGGGTGAGCCATTATCTAGTGAATAGTAATACAGTAAAGTGATAAATGAATGAATACCAATAAACTTTATCAAAACCAAGCACAAGCTCATTTCAAATATAATATAATTTGTACATGATAAACAAAACTTATCTTGCATAGACATAGCGATGAATATTCCAAGGCTTTGCAAATAACTTGTCCACAAGAAATGGCAAAGAGCTTAGTTAGTAAAAAGTTATTGGCCTGATTTCCCAATAACAAACTTGTTTTAGGAACTCATCTCAATACTGTTGGAAAATTTGGTTTTTTTATAGGCTTATTTTGGGCTAACTTTGAGCCCAAATTTGAGTGGGTCCCAAACATCTTTTGGGGTGGGTCCAAAGAGGTGACGTGTTCCTTGGCGCATGGCAAGTCACACGGGGAAGATGGTTCGTCAAAATGATTTATGAGTGAATGAGAACTTGACGTCGTTTTCGGGTTCGTGGAGTGGACATTTAAAGAAGTAAAATGTGGGTTTCCTTGTAAGGCTTGTCTCACATTGGAAACTTAAGAGAACTTATATGTATATATAAGTTCTAGGTGGCAACACTTGGGTTGGGCCCCTAGGGGCACCCCAAGTTTGTAGAAGGGAGGAGTTATGGACAAAGTGAACCTTAGCCCAAACCACCACACATGCGCTGCCACCGCTGTCCGTCTGACTGGTCGGCCGGGCGCGGGTGTGAGTTGTGGGTCAGGTCAATTCTATATTAATTTTTTAGACAAAAATTTATTTCAATTTTTTAATGAAATTAAATTCTAATTTTGTGCCAAAATTGAATTTAATTTTCTGTCCAAATGTTACCTCATCCAGTCTAATTTTTCCAAACAAATTAAACTAGCCAAACAGTTTTTTAAATTTGTTACACCCAGACAGATACAGTTTCTGCACAGAACAGATTTAAACTACTGCCCAGACAGATTCAAATCTACCAGCAGTTTCCAACAAATAGAAACTGCACAGCAGTTATCTGTTTGCACCTGTTCTATTTGAAAACAGATTTGTTCATTTGAAATTGAACTTGTTCGGACAGCCTCTATTTGCCTATAAATAGAATCCATTTCCAGCAGTCTTTGGCATTCCGAAAATTTATTTTGTTGCCTTCCTTTTGCTCTATTACATCAATTATTCTTTATATTATTTTAGGAAAAAATTTAGACAGTTTAGAACACAGGTTTTGTTTCGCCGAACAAATTGTTTGGAATGCTATTACAATTTGAGAAGATCATTGTATCTTGGGAGATAGACGCTATTAGTCCGTAAGACTGAAACAGGGAGAATTTGTCTTAAAAACAAAGTGCCACACACTCGACTTGATTTTTTTGTACTTTTAAATTTCGGTAAAATAAATTCTGTAAGTAATTTATTTTATTTTGTTTGACTTGTTTCATTTTTTTTTTTTACAGAGAAGATTGTTTCGACAAATACATGATACAAGAGTATATGATGTTCATTCATAGCAAAACAATAATATAGTTTCTTAAACGTATCATAAGTTTACATTTCAAATCATAGGTTTAACAAACATAACTTTACTATACTACTACTCACAAATAGCTCCGTACAAGGGGTTTCCTCCTCCGAGTGCTTAACCTACACAAAGCATGAGCGAGACATTGAAAACACACAAACTAACAAGCTTCTAAATTCACTTCAAGTGTTCTAATTTAACCTAATGTTTCTTAATATTTTCTTAGATTATCCAAGACTTTTTTAAGCCTAATTCAAGACTAAGTCAAGTGTCAAACATGTTTCGCGTGCATGCTTAGAAGCATCCCAAGTGATCAAGGCTTAAAGTATATCAAAGTGTGTTGAGAACATATGTCGAAGGGCCTTAAGTATTTTACAACAATTTCATATGTTTTATGTTGAAAATATCATGTTTAGGTATTTAATGTTTAATAAAATAATAAGAAATGAAAGGAAATTAAGTTAGGAGAGGAATTAGCATGAAATAGTTAGAGAGAAAATGAGTAGTCTTTACTAATTTGAGCATATCTATTTGTGTACTTAGAATTTGAATGTGAGACCACCACCATTGGAAACTAGATTTCTGGGGCTTGAATTAAGACTCAAGAATTGCTTAAAACCGAATCTGGATGAGAGAGATACACCTATTTGGAGTTAGGCTGAAATAGGAAAATCTACTCAGGCGGATTTCTAAGGTTGCATGGGCGGATTTAAGCAATAGAGAAAATTGAGTTTTGGGGTTCAAACCACTCGAGCAAAAGTCAAATCTGCTCAAGTGGATCTGGCTGCTTCAGAATACTTGGTTTGAGTCCGAATATCTGTTCATTTTCTTACCTTTTCCCCTTTCTTTCTGGGGTTTCAAGACATGATTTTGAGCTTCCAAAACTCTTGAAAAACATGAGGAAACATAAAAATAAACTTCTTTTAAGAATAAGATCATCAAAACTTCAAGATTTCTAACTTTCTAGCTTCATTTCAATTCTTTTGTAATCTTTTTCCTCTTCCTCCTTTAAAACATGATTTTAAATATGCAAAATCATCAAAAGCTATGAGAAATCATGAGAATAGAACTTCCTATGAGCTAAGAACATCAAAAACAAGATCAAACTAGCAAGAATTTGAGACCCACTACTTGTTCTTCAATTACCCTAAGTCCTCCTTGTCTTTTCTCTTCATTTCTTGCATGGTAACCCAAATTAACTCTAGTTTCTTCTTAATCTTAAGTGATTGATAGGTTAGCTACAAGATTTAGGGTTTAATTTTACCTCTAGGATGATCAAAAGTGGTGATTTGGGTTGAAATTCTTGAAGTTCTTCAAGTTTTTCTTCTTTCCCTCTTTTTTCTCCTTCTTCTTGTTCTTTCTGTTTTCTTCTAGTCTCTTCTTGTTTTCTCCAGCAGAAGCTCCTCTCTTCTTGACTGGGTTTGGCTTATATAAGGTATTGAAGGTAAGACAAGAGTTATAAGGGACAAAAAGAACGGTGTATGTGTGTTTTATCAAATTGTCTAATTTTATTTGGTTAGATCAACTAATCTTGCTTAATTAAATGAACAAATTACCTATTTCTAAGCTTAGAAATGTAAGCTTAGAAATGGTTTCCTAACTACCTATTTCTAAGCTTACATTGAGTACTTAGTCTAATAAGATAGTGAATTTAACTTAGAATATTTGAGAGTAGACAATCATACAGTCATAGCGTGCGGTGTTCTTTGGGGTGTCACATTGGGTCTATAAGCTTATAAGAAATAATCGGATAATTTAATTTGTTCATTTTATTAGATGTTGTGTATATGTTAAAATGGTCTACTTTGGGATTTTTTTTGTAATTGATTTGATAGTTGTGAGAGAAAAAGTGAAATAATTATACTTTGAATGTGACATTTTATTTTATTAACTATTTTAACCTATTTTATTTTTCTTGATTATTTTAACCTAAAAATTCATTGGTAAACTGGGTCATAAAACTCATAAGACTGACAAAATAAATAGGGCAAATTATAGAAATGGTCCCTATAGTTTACCCGTGGTTTCATTTTGGTCCCTGCACTTCTAAATGTATCAATTTTGCCCTTGCAGTTTGATTTTTGGCTCGAACTAGTCCAATAGTTAACCATCGTTGGGATTTTCGATGGAAACCCATTTCTCCCAAGGGCAAGGTTGTCATTTTGACACCCCCCATACCTATTTTCCCACTTGAATATGCAGCCCACATGATTTGTGTAAACAAATAGGAGATTAGGGTTAGGAAAGGAGTTAAGAAAGGGAATACAACAAATTGGTGAGAGTTGAGGCTTGAATTCAGAGGTGTCTGAAGGAAATCTGATAAGTGAATCAAATCCATTAAAGTAAGAAAGCAGCAAGCCAAGTCGATGACTCTGAGAGATGCTTCATCTGGGAGCCCTCAATATGGTATTTGACTTTTCTAACAAACATTTGTTTGTTTATGTATATTGTCGTCTTCATTTTGGTCCCTCTACTTCATAGTGGTTAAATGGTGATTTATGTATACATATAGGTTATTTGTATTTAGATTTACCTTTTTTTTTTCTTTTTTTTCTTTCTTTCTTTCTTTCTTTATTTCTTGTTGGACTAATCTGAGATGCACCTTTCTATATGTTGGATTCTTTGTTTTGTTCCCTTTTTTGTTGACATTGGTTCCCACACAAATAGACATGCACATGTCAACCCCTGACAAATTTTGCTTAATTTATTTTTTTATTTAATCTCACAGATTCTGATAGTGATTACTTCACTTTAAAAATGCATCATGGGGGAACATTTGTATGTAATCCAAATAGGTTGTATGTGGGAGGGGAGGGGAGGGGAGGGGGGGGGGAAAGAAACATACTTTGACTATTGCAAAGCTGATTACATGAGTATGTTATACATAGAGGATTTGGTGGAGAAATTGGATTATACTGGAAGCATGTCATATTACTACAGAATGCCTAAAAAAAATCTTACTAGTGGGTTAGTCAATGTAAAGAATGACAATGAGATGATGGGTATGCTGAAATTCTTGAATAGAAGTAGGCACATTGATTTTTATTTGGAACAGTATCCTATAACACAACCTAGTTCAATACTGATTGATGACATTGATGAGTTGTTTGGAGATAAAGATGAGTTTCATAGGTATATGGATGTAGTAGAAGCTCAGTTCCAAAAGGATGGCGATGGAGAAGCTGAGTTAGAGCAAGGTAAGGGTGTAGCAGAAGTTGATGGTTTGTTTGATAGTGGATATGATGAAGGTTCTCAAATAGAGTCCACAGATTTGGAGGAATATGAGGATAGTGAAATTGATGAAAATGAAGATGGCATGCTATTTGAAACTCATGTGGATAGGAATGTGGAATGGGGTGGTTTAATGAGGTATAATGTCATTGATGAAGCAACTACTCATGAAGCACAAGTTGAAGAGATGTGGGAGGATGAGTCAGCTTCAGATGAGCTGAAAAGCATTGATTCATCAACTGAAGGTGAGGATAATGGGAAAAAGAAAGAAAAGTACCCTCAATTTAATATGCATACAGATATGGTTGAGCCCCAATTTAAAGTTGGGATATTGTTTGGGACTTCCCAAATCTTTAAAGATTCTGTTAGACAACATGCTATAAAGACTGGAAAATCAATCAAGTTTGTCAAAAATGACAACCTTAGGGTGAGAGCCAGTTGTAAGCCTCTATGCAAGTGGGTCCTTTTTGTATATAAAGTTCAAGGGGAAAATAGTTTTCAAATAAAAACCTACTACCCCACACATAACTGTGGCAGAATTTTCCACAATAGACAAGTTAATTCCACCTGGTTGTCCAAACAGTACATGGAGACACTTAAGACCAACCCTACATGGCCCTTGTCTGCTTTCCAAAAAGCTATGCAGATGGACCACAAAGTTGGGGTGTCAAAGAGTCAAGTTTATAGGGCCAAAAGGAAAGCACAAGACCTAATTGAGGGCAGCCATGAGGAACAATATGCAAAGCTGTGGGATTATTGTGAAGAAATTACAAAATCAAATCCCGGGTCAACCATTATTATGCAGGTTCATGAGATTCAGCTAGAGGATGAGGATGAGGATAAGGATGGGGATGATGTAGGGAAGTCTAGATTTGAAAGGATTTATGTATGTTTGGGGGCTTTTAAGAAAGGCTTCATTGCAAGATGCAGGCCATATATTGGCGTGGATGATTGCCATTTGAAAGGTCCTTACAAAGGCCAGTTGCTTCAATCTGTGGCCATTGATGGTAACAATAACACTTTTCCAGTGGCTTTTGCTGTAGTGGAAGGGGAAACAAAATCCTTATGGAAGTGGTTTCTGGATACTACAAGAAGATCTATGGATAGGCAACCACAAAGTTTTCACAGTCATGTCTAATAAACAAAAGGTAAAGGTTTTGGTATTCTTTCACTTAATTTAATTAGTCTTTTGTGGATAACCTATATTACTTGCTTTTGGCTTGGCTTTTAATTGTTGTTGTCTTGGTTTTTGTTTTGTTTTTTTTGTTTTTTTGTTTTTGTTTTTCATTTATTTTTGCCATAGGGACTGATTCCAGCAATTGCAGAGGTGCTTCCATATGCTGAGCACAGATTCTGTATTAGACATTTCTACAACAACTTCAAAGATAACTTCAAGGGCATCCATTTAAAAGAAATTTTGTTTTGTGCAACCAAAGCCACACATGTGCAAAGGTTTCAATATCATATGGAAGAGATGAAGAAGACAGATGAAGATGCTTTCACATGGTTGGCAGACAAACCACCTTGCTTCTGGAGCAGGTCCCATTTCATAACATACAGCAACTGTGATGAGTTAAACAATAACATGTGTGAGAGCTTCAACAGTTTGATTCTAGATGTAAGAGGTAAGACTATTTTGCCACTACTTGAGGACATTAGATTTATTTTGATGAAGAGGATGCAAATAAGGAGAGAAAAAATGAGGGCATAAGAGGGTCCTATATGTCCTAACATCCAAAAAAGACTAGAGAAGAGGAAATTGGATGCATGCAATTGCATTGCAATTTGGGCAGGGGAACAAACGTACCAGATCAACTCCTTCAATGGACAACAATTTGTGGTTGATCTAGAAGATAGCACCTGTTTACGCAGAAAATGAAAGTTAACTGGTATCCCATGTTGTCATGCAATAACAGCCATTTATGATAAACATGAGAATCCTGAAAAATATATGGCACACTGGTTTAAGAAAGAGACTTATATGGCCTCTTATGAACCACTAATCTATCCCATCAATGGATCTGAAATGTGGCCTAAGTCAGTGTTAGATGCACCACTGCCCTCTAGAGTCAAAAAACAACCAAGGAGGCGAAAGAAATTGAGGAGGAGAGAGGCAGATAAACCCCAAAACCCCTACAAGTTGAAAAGAAAACACACTACAACCACATGTGCCACATGTGGTCAGCTTGGACATAATAAAAGAAGTTGCAAAGGTTAACCAGTTGAAGGCAATGCTATAAAGGCAAACTTACCTGTAAGTAAAGTTATTGTCAACTTATTTCACTCTTACATTGCAATTTGTATGAGGCATTGATTGATTAATTACATTACATTTCACCATGTTTGAAGGTAAGGAATAATAATAGTTCAAGCCAAGTTGAAATACCTCCAATCGGTACTGAGCAAAACATGGCAAGGAAGAGTAAGGCAAAGGGTGCTGCTGCAAGAGGTAGTGGTAGTCAACCAAGCATGGGCACTAGGGCAAAGATAGCAAATGCAATACCTGTTGGTAGTCAACCAAGCATAGGCACCAGGGCAAAGACAGCAGCTACAAAACCTAATGCCAGTCAACCAAGCATGGCCACTAGGGCAAGGGCAATAACTGCAAAAGGTATTAGCAGTCAACCAAGCATGGCCAAAAAGGCAAAGACAGCACCTGTAAGAGCTAGTGGTAGTCAACCAACCAACCATGGACAACAAGGAAAAGTCAAGGCCAAGCATTGAACCATGCATGTCTACCATGGCAAGGTCAACACCACCACCTGGATTTAGTTACCTTTCCACAACTCAGTCATCAACATCTGCACCTAAAGACTAATTCATGTTTAGGAGGAGAAGATTTGTGTCCTTGTCTCCACAGAAACAAGCTGCAACTAGTGCAACCAACAATAAGACTGCAAATTAATGGCAGTCAAGGAGAAGGCCCAATTGTGTTTTGTACATAAACTGCTATGACCTACTATTTTTTGCTAGGGTTGGCAATGTTGATCAATTTTTTGTAGTTACACTTTTTGACTAGATGTGCTCATCATTTTGCTAGTTAGTAATCACTTTTGTTGATTAACTATTGTATTTAGTTTGTCTTTTGTTGGTGAACAATGTGATTGCCTTTTGTTGTTTAATGAATGAATATTGACCAAGTGTCTTTGTTTTATTCTTATTGCCTTTTGGCATTGTATTGTTCTGTTTGTTGGAAATGCCAGTTAATATTACCAAATCACAACACATTATACATTTGTATGTAATCCAATTGCAGTCTAACATTGACCGCAAAGCTCACAAAATTCAATACATAATCTTCAAATAGCATTGTAATTCACAAAAATACAAAACCCATTTCATTTCAGTCATTCAGACAACATTACACATGGTTATCATTGCATATGCTATTCTAGCATTATTTGCAAAACTAACACAATCCAAACTCAAAACATTAAAACATGAAACACCTACATCTACAATTCTCATTCCCACTATGTCGAATCATTGTCATTGTTGCTACCAGTAACTTCCCCATCTTGCTCTATTGTGAGGTAGCACCACAAGAAAAATATCCATGACATCACTACAAAAATCAGCAACTTTCTCTTCCACTATGCAATCGGACTTGGTCTTTAATGACCCCAATTCTTCTAAGTAATCCATTAATCACCTCTTGAACTTGGGTACGAGCAGAAGGATCAACCCACATGAAGAACCCACAAGCACCCTTACTCTGCATTTATAAAAAAAAAAAAAAAAAAATCAACCGAGAATGATTCAACATAGGAAAAATATATATATATATTTTTTCACTTACTCCATATCTGCATTTATCAAACCAATTTTTTTTTTCCCCCTTTCAAAATAGCATGATTGAACACAGGAAAAAGATATATATATATATATATAAAAACTTACTCCATAACGGAGACAACCTAGAAACCTTCTTGAGGGATTATTCTCAGTCCAAGATGTGCATACTCGAGCTCTCAACCCACATTGGCAACAAATTGATTCCATTTTCTTTCTCTCCTCTTCTTCGTCTTGCCCTCAACCTACATATGTAATATATTACGTACATATATCTATTTATTAGTTGCAGAATTTGGGGAAATGGGTATGGAGGTGTCGAAATGACAACCTTGCCCTTGGGAGAAATGGGTTTCCGTCGAAAATCCCAACGGTAGTTAATTATTGGATCAGTTCGAGCCAAAAACCAAACTGCAGGGGCAAAATTGATACATTTAGAAGTACAGGGACCAAAATGAAACAATGGGTAAATTATAGGGACCATTTCTGTAATTTGTCCAAATAAATAATTTAAATTATTTGAGTAGATTGTGGTGAATTTCATAGATCAAACTGTAGTGTATAGTCCACTTGGTGAAGTATAGAAACAAGCAAAATCCCATCTATTCAGCCGTTCATGGACAATTTTTCTTCTTCTCTAAGAGCATTTTTAATGGTGCTCTTAAAATTATTTGTTAAATTATGTTATATGATAAAAATTATCAAAAGTGGGATCTATTTGTGTGCGTTAAGTATTTATTAATTTAGAGAATGAGTATGTGGTGCAATGGGGATGTTAAAAGTATGTGTTAAGATGTATGTTAAAAATAAAAAAAAATGTAAAAAATTTCATTATAGTTATTTTCTCTCTCACAACACAGCCGTTAGTAACCTTAGGCCTCATTTAAAAATGGATTATTTTAATAATTTTTTAATTTTTTATTTAAAAAAAAAATAAAAAAAATAATATAATAACTTATAACAACTATCTTAACATCTGCCGCAAAATACTTTCCTTAACAACACCACTATCTTGTCCATTCTAACATTAAAAATGGGCTAAACTTGGTAATTGCATGACTTCTGACACTAACATCTCCACTGCTAATGGTGTAAGACATATTCTGACATTTCTGCAATAAATTTCAAATCCATTTGAATAGGCAATTGCATAAAATATAAATAAATAAAAGCAACTAAACCAATTTTGAACAACCACAAGCAGGCTCGTTTGAGAACTAAACGAATTTTGAACAACCACAATCAAGCTCGTTTGAGAATTTCACTTTGTTTAGTTCTAATTTTTTAAATTTAATTTTTTGAAAATTAATTTTTTTTTTTTTATTTTTTTGTTGTATAATTTTTTTTAATATTTTAGGTATTTTTTTTATTTTTAAAATAAATTTAATATAAATGAAATTAAAAAGTATAATATTTGTAAAAAAATATTTTAAAAATTTACTAAATATCAAAAATATAAATAAATATAAAAATTCAGTACACTTTCGTATTCTTTTGTATTTATTTTTTAAAAATATTTTTTAATAAATATTTTACTTTTTAGTTACATTTAGGTTAGGTACATTTAAAAAGTAAAAAAATTACTTAAAATATCACTAAATTTTTTTTATGAATAATAAAAAATTAAATTTTTAAAAAATTAAATTCAAAAAATTAAAACCAAAGAAGATGATTAGTATTTTATTTAATTTTTTAAATTTTTTACAAAAAAATTATGTAAAAAAATAAATAGAGTAATATAATAATTTTTTTAACTTTTTACTATTTTAGTCCATCCCAAAATAAGACCTCAATATAATGGCCATGTTTGGTACAGCTTAATTTCAACTTATTTCAGCTTTCAGCTTAATTTAAGCTATTTTGATATGTTTGGTTTAGCTTAACAATACAGCTTATAGCTTTTTATAAGTCAGAAATCAACTTATTCTTTGAGTGGGGCAGGAAAAGCTTAATTTATAAGTCAGAAATCAGCTTATGTTCATAGTTATAAGCTATAAGCTGTTAAGGTATAAGCTATAAGTATTTTCTCACAGTTCTACCAAACAGGGCCAATATTCCCTCCCTCCATGGCTTTTCGACAACCTCTCCTCAACTACAATGGTGAAGGCCATATCTCGGTGGAACTCCGCCGTGTCCCAGCAGTACCAATATTTGCTGGCCAAGTCCACACTACACGTTCTCCATTGTTGGATTGCGTTCGCAGCCATCGCGATCATCTAAGTCAGCTTTTAACCCATTTTAGATTACGTTACCTTTCACATAACTTACCCACAAAAAAGACAAAATAAGTTAAAAAGGTCAAAAAGTTAACTTTTAACCAACTTCTCAAAATCTGAGTCTCCTTCGTCCACAGTTTCTATATCGTGTCATACGCTCTCAGAATCTACGTAATTTGGTGAGTTGCGTTTCACTTCTATCAATCGATTTCATCCTCATTGTTTTTAAATTGGGAAAATTTTCATAATGAGAAAATTAATGGGGAAAATGTTGAATGTTAGCCTAGTCCATAGACAATACTCAGTCTAAGAACGCTTGATTAATAAGCCATGAACAAATTTTTATTTATCATAGAATTTTCACGAACAAATTGAATTGATGCTTAATGCTCTTCGATATTCATTTTGGAATTGAATTCTCTCAACAGTGGCGGAGTTAAGATTTTGATTCAGAATGAGCACTATTAAATTAAAATCTTAATAAAAATCATAATTTAACATAATTTTTATTTGATGATAGGATAAAAAATTAGTGCACTGCAAATGTTATAGTGAAATATAAAGTCAAGTTAACTAACCATTAGCTTTATTGTTATTAATTTAATTTATGTATGATGATTATCACGGTTTAAAAAATAATTACATGCCCTCATAAAATATGAAGACAAAATTATTAAGATGCACATATAAAAAGTGATATAGAAAGGATAGAAAAAGAAATATATAAATAATATACATAAGCTATTATATATTACTTATTTGTTTCACCATTTTGAATCGTTGAATTACATAGTTATATATTATTAGTTATCATTAATTATGTAATAATTATCTATTATGTAAGAGGTGATATAAAACATTGACAAAAAATTAGTGATAAATAACATTTATCTAATATAAAATTTATAAGAAAATTTTTAGCGTAATTAAACATTTAAAGTGACAAATTAAATATTTTTTATTAAAAAATAGTGATATAAAAATTTTAAGATATTACTTAAAATGATTAAATTAAAAAAATACTTTTTTATTAAAGCCAAAAGAATACATTTTCAAAAGTTCGAGATCATGATATACTTTTTTTAAAGCCAAAAATAGTGACATACTTTTTTTACTTAAATTTTTTTGGGGGGGGGGGGGGGGGGGGGGGGGGGGGGATGTGACTCCCGTGAGCCTCACATATGCCTCTACTCCAGTCTCTCAAGTTGGCCATCAAACTCATGTTTGGACTTAGTGGCCTATTTTCACTTCTTAAGAATTGATGAGTAAAATATTTATACAAAAAAATTAAGAATAATTTGACATTGGTAATTATATATTTAAACTATATTTGTTTAAACAAAAAATGAGCCACAATTAAAATTTCAAGAGTAAGTATTCATTTTAATTTTTTCATGAATGTCCTACTCAACAAGCATTAAAGGTGAACAATTCGAATTACGAGATTAACCTCAAAATTAGCTCACCAAACGAAAATACTCCCTTAAATTGAGACGGCTAATTTAAAAGAATCTATAATTTTAATTTTATAGAACTAGCGTATCATCCGTGCTATGCACAGAATTGAATTTAAAAAAATTATTTATGATTATGTCAAATATATTTTTAAATTATTAGCATAAAATATACGTAATTTAAAAAAAGAAATGTTAACATTTCATAATTGAAGTAATAAAAATAAAAATTGATTACATTTGTACGAAATTCACTGAATAAATAAAATATAGCAGCATTTACATACAAGTCTGATTTTGTGAACTTATAATCCATTAAGTTCTAAATAAAATTATTTGCTCCTTCAAGTCCCATTAGTTTTTAATAGCCCAATTTATCCTTCCAAGACCTCCTCATAGCTGCCAAACATCATTGCTGTCTTCATTCTCTCTCTCACTACAACAAAAACATACTTTAGTGGCACTACACTAGTGGCATATTTTTAGAAAATGCCACAAAAAATGATATTTAGTAACACGTTTTTGAAAAATGCCACAAAACGACAAATATAAAAGGCTCTAGTGACATTTCAATGAACAAGTGTCACAAAACTACAACAAAAACACACTTTAGTGACACTATACTAGTGGCATGTTTTTAGAAAATGCCACAAAAATAATATTTGGTGACACATTTAGATAAATGCCACAAAGTCACAAACATATAAGGCTCTAGCGACATTTCAATAAAGAAATGTCACATCAATTTTATTGTCACGACCCCAACCCGCCCCTAGTAGGATGGTGCCGTGATGGCCAGTAATTCCGTAAATTACCGAAGGCCAACTAATCAAAACCAACACAATCAGAGTATAATGTATGGGGCTCACAAACGCGGAAGCAATAAATCAAATGCGAGTGGTCCATGAGAGCTGTGCTTAGATCAAATGACAAGACATGTACAATATGGTTCACATTCAAATCCATATATAACAAAATACAATTTACATCTTGATCAAAAGGCTTCTCAGCCGACATATACAAAATACAGGAAATACAAGCCAAGAAGCATGATTTTCAAGATTTGCCGACGTAAATACAAAAAGGCCGCGTAAAGGAGTCGTCGCCGACATGAATGCAAGACTAAGCCGTCGTGGCAAGAATCCAAAAACAAGCGTTGCAAAATGCATCTAGGCGTCACCGCCGTCCTGCTCATCACCTACATATATATATATAGAGGGTGAGTTTGAAACTCAGTGAATGGTACTAGAAATAAAGGTTTTGCATGAATATAGCCGAAGTCCTTCAAAGCAAAACAAACATTCCAAACCATACGAATATTAGCCGAGATCTTTCCAAACCAAACACATCAAAACTTTACCGAAGCAAGGGATGAACCGTATTCATCTAACAGGTCTTACCAATATCAAGGGATGCTTACTAACATCGGCAAAACACAAAGGACTGTACGATCCGTAATCGTTTAGACAAGGTGGTGCTGCGAAAGTTTAGAGTCCTCCAGCACAATGGACTTTTACAAGTAGTGCTGCGAAAGTTTAGAGTCCTCCAGCCAAGGGACTTTTACGAGTAGTGCTGCGAAAGTTTAGAGTCCTCCAGCCAAGGGACTTTCATACTTGGTACTGCAAAAGTTTATAGTCCTCCAGTACAAGGGACTTTTACACTTAGTGCTGCGAAAGTTTATAGTCCTCCAGCCAAGGGACTTTTACTGATAACATCAAATCAAGGCTAATCATCCATGCTTATCAAATACTTTTATCAAAACAAGGCAAGACAAAGTTTATCCAAAACAGTATAACATAGCTTTATTACAAGCACCACTCACCTCGGTCTTCAGGTGTAGGCTCAAAGCAAAGATCAAAGTCCTACAATCACATGACAAATCATATTCTCAAAACAAGCTTTACATGCGCACAATGATCTCGGCACTCTCACCGAATCCAAGTCAATAACAAAGCAAAACATGCTGGGAGTCAAAACGTTATTTCCCATTTCGGGAAAACACACTGGGTATCGTCCAGGTCTTGCCGAGGTCCCACACCTCCTTGCCGAGGTGTGGTCCTGATGGCCACATACAAAACGAAATCGGGAAAAATCTGGGTTTCCCTTTGAAGAATGCAAGGGACAACATCACCAAGAACGTCAAAAACATGCATGCCAAAATCATAACTTGCTTATTCAAAACAGAGATTTCATGCCAAGAGTTCAAAAACATGGACCTGGGTACCCTCACAAGAAATCGTGTGAAAACAAATACAAAACGTGGTTCTTGCCAAACACATTCGGATCAAACAAGATCTTCTTCAAGAACACAAGAATATTATTTTTTTCTCTTCAAGAACCAACTTCAAATCAATGCATGGCATGCAGAACAAATGCGATCATGCAATGCAGCTCGGTAAACAACAAGAACAAACAGAGGAGAGCAAGAATCAAACCTCAAAACTCGAATCCAACGGTTCGATTCTTGAAGATCAAGCTCGGAACTCTACTCTCTCTCTAAAACTCTTCCTTCTTCCTTGAGAGCTTCTCTCTCTAAAAACAAAGATTTGAGACAAAAATGATTTGGTTCAAGGTCTGCCGGCTGTCTTAACACACAGCTCGGACACGTGGCACTACCGGGTTGGTTCAGCTCAAAAGTGACTAATTGATAAGACAAGTCCCTGACAAAGCGTCCTCAACAAGCTAGATGGCAAGACACATCGGCAAGCAAGGACATCGGCTAGAGTCAAAACTTCGGCAACGGGGTAACAAAGACATCGGCTAGGGAGGACGACACTTGACTAAGTTGTGCCACACCTCGGTCTAAGTCATGCCTGCCCTGGGACAAAATCACTAAGTGCGAAACATCTCGGCCTTGGCTCTAAACACATCGGCCCAAAGAGCGACATCTCGGCAAACATGCCAGGGTGAAGATGAAGGTCAACCAAGTGGTTCCAACACGGTTTTAAGTGCAAAGGTTCAAAGGCGAACTAGACTAAACCAACCTCGGCTACACACCAAGCAAGGTACGAGATCAGGCAAGTAACACATAACGAAGCACGACTAAACAAGATAACAAGATTTACAGCATGACGAGACAAAATCATACAAAGATGTATGCAAGCATGGCTAAGTTAAATGAGGGTTGTTACATTTATGGCATTTTATAAAATAATGACACAAAAAATTATGTTCGTGACATTTACCAACAGATGCCACTAAACTTTAGTAGCAATGGCATTTTTTAAAAAATGTCAGAACACTAGGTAGATGCAAATTACTTTTTATGGCACTTAGGTGAAAAGTTTCATAAACAAATATTTTATAACATTTTGAGAAATGCCACTAAGTCAAAAACTTTCCAAGCTTATAATGGCATTTTTGAAAAAATAAAAAATGCCAATATATTTTTAAAATTTTTAGAATGCAGTAAATGATTAAAAATAAATAAATTAAACTCAATATACACTACAAGAAAAAGCATATTCGGCGACTAAATTTCCTAACCAAAAAAAATTTGGTCGCTGAAAGTATAGCTTTCAACAACCAAAACAGCATTAGTAGCCAAAAGTAAAGCTTTTTGGCGACTAAACAATTTTAGTAGCCAAAGGTCTACAATTGGCGACCAAAACTAAGTTTGGTCGCTGATTATATGGGTTTTAGTGACAAAAAAAATTTTAGTAGCCCAAAGTAAAGCTTTTTGGTGACTAAAAAAATTTAGTAGCCAAAAGTCTACAATTGGCGACTAAAAATAAGTTTGGTCACTGATTATATGGGTTTTATCGACTAAAAAAATTTTAGTAATCAAAAGTAAAGCTTTTTGGTGACTAAAAAAATTTTAGTAACCAAAAGTCTACAATTGGTGACTAAAGAATAAGTTTAGTCGCCAAAAGTGGTTATTATTAGCGCGGAAGAACTAAAATCCTAAGGTGGGAATTAAATTTTTTGGCGACCAAAATTTTGGTAGCTGAAAGTGCATATTCGGTGATCAAATCCGATTTTGGTCGGCAAAAGTTAAGTTTTTTAGCAACTAAAAAATAATTAGTAGCCAAAAGTATAAAATTGGCGACTAAAAAAATATTTTTAGTCGCCAAAAGTGGTCTTTTTTTATTTTACTAGTAAATAGTTTATTTTACATAAATTATATTCAATAAAATAATTATGTTTATACATATACTTTTATATTAATATAGATGTATGTACTATATAAATAATATATGTTGCATATATAATCATATGGTGCTATAGAGGTGTAATGGGAAGAGTATGGTGTATAAGGTTTATGGTGCGGGAGGTTGGCGGTTCGAGTCTCTGCAGGAGCAGATCAAATTGTTCTACAACGAATTATTGTCACGAATGGCACTTGATAGCGTCACGAATAGTGCCTATCATGACATTAAAGTGTCACTGAAAGGTGTTAGTCTTGATGGTGTAATGACACTTATACGTGTCACTAACTCTTTTTTTAATGGCGCTTGATAGTGCCACAAATAATATCTACCATAACATTAAAATGTCATTGAAAGTTTTTAGCCATGATGGTGCAGTGGCACTTGCAAGTATCTACCGTGGCACCGATAGAAGTGGCACTTGTTCAAAATCACAAGACCAAAAAATGCCATTAGAAGAATAGTTTTGTGGCACTTTCAAATGTCACTAAACTAGGAAAATGTTGTAGGTTCTCTTCACAGTTGCAATTTGAAGTTCTACGCAACTTTAGTTCGACGAACATGGGTGATTCGAGTTCACAAGGGTAATCTGGGTCTTGATTCGTCATTGATTGAAGCTCGATCAATCAATTTCGCAGGTCACTCTTCGACTTCGAATCTGGATTTTAGTTCGAGATCATGACTTCTGCTCTTGAATTCATACGCGACTTGCATCAAACCAGTTTCGAATCTGGTTTTTGTTCACTTGCGATGAAATCATACCTGGGCTGTTCTTTGGAGTTGTTTTGGACTCGATTCACTAAAATCAACATGTGGTTTCAATTTGTTCTCTGAGTTCGCGACTCAAGGAATCCAAATCTACATCCATTTCAGATCGCCCGTGAAGCCTACTCAAGTTCCACCCAATTGAACCAAGAACAGGTCAAGAAGTACGCAGATCAAACTAGGGCTTCGAATCGAACCCCAAATTGCAACCTCCCAAGTCAAAAAGTTCACTAGATCTGAAATTGTAACCCTATGTAGTCGACTACATTGTTCTTCTGAATTCTAATTTGAAATTGAGAGCATTCTCAGTTTATAATATTCTCAATTTTAATCATGAAAAAAATTGAGAAATTTCTCAAAATTGATAATTATAAATTTCTTAGTTTTGATAATATTCTTAGTTCATACTAGAAAAAATTGAGAAATTTCTTAATTTTGATAATTATAAATTGAGAACATTCTCAGTTTTGGGATTAAAAGGTAAAATGTCTTTTTACCTATAAATGAGACTTAATGGTTCAAAATTTTTTTGACATGACCTAAGCTACCACCAAATATGTCGATAGGATTTTTTGGTAATTAATCCTAAAATATATTATAACTAAAATCTAAATTGTTATGAGTCTTCTATCAGCATTCCTGCATTGTCAACATGATAGTATTATAATTGATGAACAACACATATATTATATATTTATAAAATGTTATAAAATAAAAATGTTATACTTACGTATTTTTTTTTTAACCTTCTAAAACGGAGGTCATGCACGGTGCACAATCTAGTTGACGTAGCATTGTTGGTACATGTATGATAAATGCATAGACACGGTCTTGGCATGATGCAATATAATCTTTAATCATTCTGACTCCACTATCCTATAAAATTTTAGAATTATAAAATTGTGTTTAAAAATGTAAGAATAAATTATTTATAATAAATTTTATAGTTTCTTACCTTTGATCTCATATTCTTCAAATATGATGATTGATATCGCAAGATAAACTCTGCCCGTTTATCTTGAATAGTCAGATTTATTGAACCAGTACTGTCTTTGACCACAATGTTAACATTGTATCTAATAAAAAATAAATTTTAAAAAAAAACACTTGTTAAAAGGAAATATTGTACCTAATAAAAAATTAAAACACTTGTTAAGTTTGAATTATTATTGTATATAGCAATTATTTACCTAAAGAAAATTACCTCGTTATAATATCAATATCATCATGTATGCGGTGATAACAAACAATGTCACCATAATGATATTTATTGAAAATCTTATAACTCTTCTTTATTAATCAAAATTGTAGCTTACACTTGTATTTATACTGTAAACAAAATATCTAATCTATACAAAATATCTAATCCTAACTAACTCTCTTTAACCATATGTTTAGTCTAACCAACTATATAACAAACTATCTAACCACCACATCTGATTCCATTGTAGCATGCCATCTTAACACTATTATTACAGGCCTGTGATGAACAAGCTATTACAGGTAAAAGCTGCAGCTCAGGTTTGCTGTGAGATGATGATGATAAGATAACTTCTTCATCCCTCCTCAAGCTGACAGGGCAAGGAAGCACTAATAGCTTGTCACGAAGATAATGAAACCGAGAAGGGAAAAGAGGTTTATTGAAAATATCAGCCACCTGATCAACTGTAGGAATATATTTAAGCTCAATCTGTTTGGCAACCACTTTTCTTGAATAAAATAGCAATCGATCTCGATGTGCTTGTACAGAGAATAAAACACAGGGTTGGACGCTAAAGCCATAGCAGACAAACTATCATACCAGATAACAGGAATATCAGCGAAGGAAACACAGAAATCCTTGAGCAACTGATAGATCCAAGTGAGCTCAGCTGTGGCATGAGCTAAGGCTCGATATTCAGCTTTAGTGGATGACCGAGAGACAGTAGCTTGCTTTTTAGCTGACTAGGAAATCAAGTTTGAGCCAAGATAAACACAATAGCCAGAGGTAGATTGTCGATCAAAACTGTCACTAGCCCAATTAGAGCCTGAAAAAGCAGAAAGAGAAAAATGACTAGGTGTGAAAGAGAGACCATGAGACAAAATCCCCTTAACATACCTAAGAAGCTTCTTAACTACTTGAAAATGAGCATTGGTGGGAAGATGCATAAACTGACAAGCCTGATTGACAATAAATGAGAGATCAGATCTAGTGATAGTCAAATATTATAGACCACCTACTAAACTCCTATACAGAGAAGGTTGAGAAAATGACAGAGAATCAGCTGCAAAAGGTACTATTTTAACAACCATAGGAGAAGAGCATGGTTTGCAGTCTTACAAACCTTCTTTGTGCAATAAGGCAGTTGCATACTTGCCTTGAGATAAGAAATAACCATGCTCATGAGTGTGAACTGAAATTCCCAGAAATTAGGACAGAGAACTAAGCTCTTTCATTGAAAAAGCCTTGTGCATTTGCGGAAGAAGTTGAGCAACTAGAGCAGAATCATTACCACTTAGTAAGATATCATCAACATATACCAAGAGAATGGTGAGACTAGTAGAAGTTTTCCTGATAAAGAGTGAAGTATCAGACAGACTGTTTGTGAACCCCTGAGAGAGCAAGAAGGCTGAAAAAGTAGAGTACCAAGCCCTAGGGGCTTGCTTGACAATTTGTAAACATGAGTAAACGATTGCACAAATCCTGAAGGCTGTAGCATATAGACCTCTTCCTGAAGAATGCCATGAAGAAAGGCACTGGAAATATCAAGTTGTTTGATAGGCCATTGAAATTGAAGAGCAACACTTAAGAATATTCTGATTGTGGGTTGTTTAGCCACCGGACTAAAAGTCTCATGAAAATCAATTCCTTCTTGTTGCAAAAACCCATTGGCCACCAATCTAGCCTTATAACGAGCAATTGTACTATTAGAATCTCTTTTAATGCGAAAAACCCATTTGAAAGGCACTGAGGAAAACCCAATGTGAAAAACCCATAAGAAGGTCAACAAGGTCCCAAGTGCCTTGTTGTTGAAGAGCCTAATATTCTTCCTTCATGGCTTGAAGCCACACAGGAGATTGAAGAGCAACCTGAACAGAGGTAGGTTCAATGTCAAAATGAGAGGCAGTAGCAGAATGGCACTGAGGAAGTTTGTGTTTGGATCTAGTAAGCATGGAATGTGTGTTAGAGACAGAAGTAGGAAGAGAAGGAGGAGGTAAGTCAATGGTAATAGAAGAAATAGGAATAAGCTAAGCAAGAGAAGCATGAGCAGGAGGAGAAGAAGAAGGCTCAGAAGAAGAAGAAGGCTCGGAATGAGCAGTAGATGTTATAGAATGAGATGGAACAAAAGAAGCAGAAGGCTTAGAATGAAGCACAGATGAATAAATGGGTGAAGAAGGCCAGAAAAAGAAAGTAAGAGCAGATAAATCTTAAGATGAAAGAGAAGGAACTAAGAACTGCTGAGAGAAAGGAAAACAAGATTCATTAAAGACTACATGCCTAGAAATGTAGACTTTGCCAGAAAGAGGATCAAGACACCTATAACCCTTAATAGTAGGATGGTAGCCCAAGAAAACACAAGAAATGGATTTAGGTGCCAGCTTGTGAGGAGTATAAGGCTTTAACCAAGGGAAACATTAGCAACCAAACACTTTGAAAAATGAAAAATCAGGTAAGGTATGGAACAACATTTCAAAAGGAGTCTTGTGATGCAAAACACTAGAGGACATTCTGTTAATAAGAAAAGTAGCTGTGGCAATGGCATCAAACCAAAAAGTAATTGGAATAGAAGAGTGATGAAGCAATGCTATTGTAGTTTCAGTAATATGTCTATGTTTGCGTTCAGCTATGCCATTTTGAGCTTGAGTATAGGGACAACTACTTTGATGAACAAGACCATGAGAAGACAACAAAGTATCAATTCCTTTATTAACAAATTCAGTACCACAATCAGTCCTAAGGATCTTAAGTGAAACTGAGTTTCAATATAGGCTTTGAATACAAGCAGTTTATCATACACCTCACTCTTGTAATTCAAAGGATAAACCCAAGTGAATCTACTATAATCATCCACAAACAAAACATAGAAATGAAATGGGGCATTTGCCACTATAAAAGGACCCCGCACATCACTATGAACCAAGGCAAATGGACAATTAACAGAAGTATTAAACAATTTGAAAGGAAGACTATGAACTTTAGACACATTACAATTAATACAAGACAAGTCCTTATTTAATGAACGTTTATTTGGTAAAAGAGCAGCCACATGATGAAGCTTTAGAGAAGATGGATGGCCTAATCTGTGATACCAAAGCATATCAGACACAGGAGCAGTAGTGCTAGACTGAAAAACTTGGGGAGAGAATTGCTCAGAAGATGGAATGAATAGGTAGAGGCCATTGACATTAACACCTCTATATAGAACCTTGTTCGTGCATTTGTCCTGAATGACAAAAGTATTAGTGTCACGACCCAAACCCGCCCTTATGGGTTTAGAGTCATGATCGGCCAATAATCTTAGATTACCTTCTACCTTAAACACAAAATTTCAAAATATTTAATATATCGGGGCTTAAAGCGGAAGTAAAACAAAAATAAAAATGTCCATTAAGCTTGTACCTACATGATACAATAATAAATTATAAACGTATATAAATCTTATATATCTCACACACATATATATATAAGACTCAGCAAAATACCAAACTTTGACAAAGCTAAAGTGTAGACACCCCATTTTTGACTGCCCATAAGACTCAGACGCTTGGTTCAATGCACTCAATGATGAAAGTTGAATTATGAATTCACAGCGATTCAGAATCAATCAAGCTTCCGAAATAACCTCACGTCTTCAACATATACGTTGTTTAAACCCATAAGTTTCATTTTTGGACCTTTTTCTACCTTGAGCTGAGTTTGAACCAAAAAAATAGGGGAGGCCATCAAGGCTCGGCCGTGCATCAGTGATTGCCGACCGTGGCTATGAATGACCGGCCGACCTTCGATGGTGACAAACACTGTTCTGGGCGGAAGGCCGCCAGCTGTCCATTTTTGAAGATATTTATCACCTTTTGAGCTCGAATTCTATAAAACTGAAGCTCTGGGATTGTTTTGAGGGTTGAACAAAATTCTAGAAGTGATATATACACCTTGAGAACTCTTGACTCCTCATTCTTCCATTGCAAGTCATCTTTAAGCTAACTTAGCTTGCTTATACCACCTATACACACCATATACAACCTTGTCTTACCACTCTAAAGCCTTAGTTGATCTTGGAGAAGTGTAATTCAAGCTTGAGAGTGCATTGAAACTAAGTTTGGAACATCAACGACAAGTTTACTTCTTGAAAGGTATAAGCTTGTTTTCTCTTCTCTTGTCTTCATTTCTATCATTTACTTCATGCTTCTTGCTGTTTTGGATTGTTTTGAACCTATTTGAAGTATTTGGAGTTGGGTTTGAAGAGTTACCAAAAGGGTAGAGAGAGCTTGCTCTTTCTATACCTTTATTCATAACTCAAACCATCTTGTTTTCACTCTTTTCCTTTGGTATTTACATTGATTTTCAGAGGTTTGAAAAGGTTAAAAACCATGTTTTGAAGCTTCAAAAGTGGAGGGGTTAGCTACCCCTCCTTATCCTTGTTTACTAGCCTTAATTCTCATCTTTATTGTCTAGCTTTTCAACCCCTTTTCATGCATGTTTTACCTCTGATTTTCATGTATTGAGGGCTGTTTTGAGGTTGTCTAGGTCTTTTCAATAGGTTCATGCCTTGCTTAATACACTTGTGGTCTCATTAAATTCGCATACTTTTTACTTGTTATGCTTTCTTTGTTCATTTTCCATGTTTGGAGTCTAAGTTTACTAATCAATCAACCATTCATATCTTTCATTCTTGAGAATGGTTTTAACCAATTGAGGTTGTTCAATACATGTAAAGGAGACCTACACTTAATGGCTTAATCTCTTCGAAGATTCATCGTCAATAGTGTAGTCTCCTTCTTATGTCTTAGAAGAACCTCTTGTTTGACATCACTTATTGTTTAGAGAACTTTAACATCACATTTGGACAAATAGACTAATGAATGGCAATGACTAAAACAATTGGTTTAAAACTTGGATTAACACACTTAAAGAAAATGGCTTAATAGCTTGAACTTGGCCGGACGTTATGCCAAGTTTCTTGTGTCAAGGGTCATCAAGCATCAATTCATGATATTTTTGATGTTCTTGAAGCGTCTCAACTTCCTTTTTTGAGTTCATTCCATGACAAAAGTGAGGCGTGGTCATTTGCATTACAGTCATTGATTTTCGTCCAAAATGATCTCCGAGATCATCAAGTGATCAGAGCACTCATTGATGGTTTAAAGTCAATCCTAACCTTCTCTTGAGGCTTTCCTATGACAGAGAAGGAAGGAAGGACAAACAGAGCTTGAAAATGCTCTATTTGCACTGATTTCACCTCCGAGCACAGAAACAGAATTTTGCACCAAATCAATGCACGGCTGGCCCTCTGTAGGCCCAGCCAGCCATCAGTGATGCACGGCCGACCCTTGGTGTGTGGCCAGTAGTGCAATTTTGCAGAAACAGAGGCAGTGGCTGAAGGTGAAATAGAGACAGCCTGGGCAGACAGAGTAGCTTTCAGGCGATGCGCATGCAACCTCCATCCATCTTTCTTGGTGTCCTTATCAAATGCGTTTGATTGTTTAATTGTTTCATTAGCATAATGAATTATGTTATAATATTCAATTAGTCTAATTAGTTGTAGCTAATTTATTTGGTGTTGTAATATTTAATTAGCTTAGCCTAGTTAGATTCTTAATTAATTAGCATAGATAGTTAGTTAATTATTCATTTCAAGTGTTGTAATAATTAGTTAATTAGTTTAGCTATTTATTCAAGTTTTGTAATAATTAGCTTAGCTTAGCTTAGCTCGGTTAGTTAGTTTATTCATTTGGGCTCTCCTTTGTGAGAGCATGTTGTAATAATGTGTATATCTTCCAACCCCACGTCTTTCTTCCTTTTATTTACCCGATTTTGATGGTTAGATTAGGGACATGTTTCAATTAGCATACCTTATGCCTTATGCTTGCATCCATTCATTTCATATTGCATACACCGAGACTCGGCGCATCATTCAAACTGCATTGTCGTTTCAATACTTCTTTGAATACGTGTTTAACCGCATGTTATCAAAATTGATCCATATGCCATATTAGTAACTGAGCCTATTAATTGCATTATTGCATTTGTTGTATTAGACAATTGACATAATTAGGAATCATGTATATTTTTTCTAACTCGTATCGTCTTAGCTTGGAGTACTAAGTGAGTTTTAATGCTTTAGCATATTTGCATGAGTGTGAGTAATTGCCATGACTAGCATGCTTGCTGTGGGGACATAATTTTTGAATGACAACACGTGGTCGAGGTGTCACCGAAGTACCGGCCGAGGTGTCACCGAAGTGCCAGCCGAGGTGCCACGTGTCTTGGTCATAACACCGAGATCATCTCGGCTAGGTCGAGGTTATCTGCAAAGATACCGGAATCCGGGATAAACGGATAAGGGACAAGAGTCCTAGAATAAGAAAGGACTTCAGTTTGGGTAAAGATAAGACTCTTAGAGAGTTTATCCCAATCCTACTGGGAGTCCAAGATTAGCAGTAATCCTAAGTCCATTGAAGCTAGGCTTCTATTGGGACTAGGTTTGTGTTGGCTATAAAAGAGATGCACCCTCATGGGTCTAAGGTATGTTTTTTATGCTCTGAATAGTGAGTTAAGCACTTTTGTTATCTTTGAGAGATAACTGACTTGATCGTCGGAGTGCCCCCAGGTGGACGAACCACCGCCGGAATCTCTTATTTTTGTGACAGGTCGTTCGGGCTTAATCTATTCTGCCAGTATTCTCCAGCTGAGTGCTTGATTGGCATTGTGGTCAAAAATTGACACACACAATTTGGCGCCGTCTGTGGGAAAGAAAGGAGAATAGATGGCCAACGACGGACAGAAAGAGAAGGTTAAGGACGACACCCCTACTGAGAGTGGAAAACATATTGACCTTGACATCGAAGAAGACAACTGCAACGAAGAGACTCGTGATAAAAATCACGAAGGAAAGGACATCGGCCAAGAGGGCGGTGTACTGAAGAAATCGGACCGGAGCGGGTATTATAACGAGGATGACCTCCAAGTATGGAAAGATAGATGCCTGTGGAGGGACGACCAGATGAAGGGAATGGCGGACAAATTGGTGAATTTGCAAACGGTCGTCAATTTCATGATGCAGAACAATGTCATGCAGCCACCATTCCCGTTACAAGATACGCCGATTTCAGCAGCCAAGAAAGGTGCCCAGAAAGGGGGGCAAAAAACAGTTCATGTATTCCCTCTGCACGACAGGACCAAGGGACATTCTCACCGGCCTTCACGGGAGGTCGGGCATGGAGAATCAACAAGAAGAGAATCCCAGAAGACACGTCGAACCAAAGAAGACTGCACCAAAGAACATTGGGATGTTCAAGGAAAGGAACTCTGTTTCGATACGACCAATGGAGGGAAGTCCAAAAGGACTCACAATGACACTAGAAGTAGTGCACCAAAGAGGCTGAAATCCGAAGATAGCCGAGCTCCTGGACGAACCAAGGACGATCTGAGGGATTACCTCCAGAGAAAGCGACAAGATGTCGAGGTGACCTCTCCGGTCAAGCCGAGGACACCGTTCTCGGTAGAGTTGGACAAATTTGAGGCCCCAAAAAGATTCCACATGCCAAGATTCCAGATATACAACGGTAAGTCAGACCCGAACTTTCACGTCGGCTTGTACCTGAACTCGATGGCATTATACACCGGGAACGAGCCGTTGCTCTACAAGGTGTTCCCCTCATCCTTTGGGAAAATTGCATCAGACTGGTTTCATAAGTTGCCGAAAGGAACTGTGAAAACCTGGGAAGGCCTGGCCGAGATGTTCGTGGCTAGGTTTGTGATGAACAAACTACAGCTGTTGAGGGTGGACTCCCTGATGGCTCTGAGAATCAGTGAGGATGAAAGCCTTAGGGCCTATGCCAAAAGGTATTACGAGGTGTTTAATCGAATACCCGCGTGCAATTAAGAGGTGGCAGTCGCGTCTTTCAAGAACGACCTGAAAGATGATTGTATGCTTCGAAAGTCATTGGCAAAGACATTGCCAAAAAGTATGGAGGAACTTATGGCCAGAATTGAGAAATATGCTAGAGCCGAGGAAGACACGCAGGGGCAGAGGGGTGGAGAATGATGCTTGGGAATTGGGTTTTACAAGCTAAGATTAGTTTAACATTTGTTGAAATTTTAAAAATTTACAAGTTGAAGTTAAACCGAGGTCATGTTTAACACTTGTTGAAATTTTAAAAATTTATAAGTTGAAGTTAAACCGAGGTCATGTTTAACACTTGTTGAAATTTGAGAAAAATTTACAAGTTGAAGTTAAACCGGGGACATGTTTAACACTTGTTGAAATTTTAAAAATTTACAAGTTGAAGTTAAACCGAGGATATGTTTAACACTTGTTGAAATTTTAAAAATTTAAAAGTTGAAGTTAAACCAAGGACATGTTTAACACTTGTTAAAATTTTAAAAATTTACAAGTTGAAGTTAAACCGATATCATGTTTAAAACTTGTTGAAATTTTAAAAATTTACAAGTTGAAGTTAAACCGGCATCATAATTAAAGGAATGAATGATATAGGTTCCATCACCTCAGGATGCCGAGGTAATAGAACCTAGGGGCAGTTATGGGGACATAATTTTTGAATGACAACACATGGCCGAGGTGTCACCGAAGTGCCGGCCGAGGTGCCACGTATCCTGGTCATGACGCTGAGATCATCTCAGCTAGGTCGAGGTAATCTGCGAAGATACTAGAATCCGGGATAAGCGGATAAGGGACAAGAGTTCTAGAATGAGAAAGGACTTTAGTTTGGGTAAAGATAAGACTCTTAGAGAGTTTATCTCAATCCTACTGGGAGTCCAAGATTAGCAGTAATCCTAAGTCCATTGAAGCTAGGCTTCTATTGGGATTAAGTTTGTGTTGGCTATAAAAGATAGGCACCCTCATGGGTCAAAGGTATGTTTTTTATACTCTGAATAGTGAGTTAAGCACTTTTGCTATCTTTGAGACATAACTGACTTGATCGTCGGAGTGCCCCCGGGTGGACGAACTACCGCCGGAATCTCTTATTTTTGTGACAGGTCGTTCGGGCTTAATCTATTCTGCCAGTGTTCTCCAGCTGAGTGCTTGATTGGCAGTGTGGTCGGAAATTGACACACACACTTGCCATGAGGCTAACTGCTTACTTGATAAACTGCTTGAATGCCTATGGATGAAGGCTTGTTGCTTAAATTGGAACGATTCAATAAATGTAAGTTCTAAGCCTACTTTGTTGAGTGGCAAATTCGCAAACTTTAAGCCCACTGGAGGTGGCAAAATCAAACCTTTTTTGCAAACAAACATGAAATTGAATTGTTCTAGCTTGAGCAAACTAGTCTATACTTGTATGCGCGCATCACATAGTAATGCTAGCTTAATAACCAGAACAAGAACACATAATGTTGATAAAAAATCATATCATGATTAGTAAAGGCCGATCTTTGATCAGGTGAGCGGGGGTGCTCAATCCATGACCTTCCCCTCTCGTACCTAAGTTCCCGAGCTGAGGCAACTTTGGTGATGACAGACACATGGCCTTTGGCACGAGTCATGGGTTTCATAAATTTTTCCAAAATAAAATATTTAGGTGGCAACTCTATATCTAGCAAAGTAGTCAAATTTTGACATTTTTTATCCCAAAATTGATTTTTCAAAAGATTTGTCGGATTTAGACTCTTTGGTGTTTATCAATTTCATATTGCACTTGTGAGATTAGATTCAGAACCGCAGAAGTCCGAACTGTAGGGCTTCTTTCGAGTTTCCAAAAGAGGGCGCAAAAAAGCCGAGTTACATAAGGGGGCTGATTTTCTTGGCTCTACTCGAGCCTAACTTGCTCCATTCCGGAAGCTCTTCAAAAGGCTGACACGGGTAGACTCCGAGGCTTTCTCTATCCTTGTTGCTTAGTTTGCATACCTACAGATACATATAAATAGTGAGCTAAAGCCTAGTGAGTAACAACAGAATAAAGAGGTTAAATGAATGAAGTTCAATGATAATACAAAAATCTGTCTTACAATTTCGAAACGATTCTTAAATTATTTTCAAAATAAGGCATTTGCCATATTATATCAAATTTATAACGAAACATTTTCTATATCAAATCCTTTACCAAAACATATATTTCATTTTCCGAAACAATCCATTTCAATAGGCAAAACAATTCAATTAGCCATCATATCAATCCCTTGCAATAATAAAAACCATTGTTTGATAGCATCTTCAATACAATTGCAATTTCAATTCAATTATCAATAATTCATGTTATCCTAATAGCAATACTCATTCAATGACAATTTACATGGTACATCCAATAACAATGGACCATAACGGTCTAACACTACAGATCTCCATGTGCCAATCAATCCAAAAGCCATGGTATTGTTTCCCCTAAGCAAGGGCCTAGCCATGGTATTGTTTCCCCCAGGCAAAGGCCTAGCCATGGTATTGTCTCTCCCAAGCAAGGGCCTAGTCATGGTATTGTCTCCCCCATACAAGGGCCTAGCCATGGTATTATCTCCCCCAAGCAAGGGCCTATACTCAATGGATGCCACAAAACCATTTCAAAATAGAACTTCATTCATTATGAGAAAATAACGTTTCAATAGGTCATTCAATCAATCATATATCAATTTTGATAGTAATAACATTTTCGGAAGTAAACATAACTTGAACATATCTTTATAAAGTTATTACTCACAGTGGGTTAAGTTGATATAAGGCCTCGGACGTCCACCTAAACAAATCACATAACAAAAACACAATGGAAGCACCATTCAATATTCATTTCATTTTAATTTAACTCTTTTTATGTGTTTCTAGCTCATTCCATGACTATGTGAGTCCAATTGGTGCCTAAGAATACTTAGAATGTCATGAGAATGCAATTATGCATTAAAAATAGTTAGTCAAAAGTTGCTGAAAATAGGGTCCTCGCTCGAGCGCACCTTTGGTCGCTCGAGCGGTCTACAAAGCTCTGTAAAAATATTGGTTGGCCTTAATGTTCACTCAAGCAGTGACTTTACCGCTCAAGCGGCTAGCAAATTTTCTGTACTTTCAAAACTAACAAAATAATTTCCAAACACATTTTCAAAACTTAAACTCTTGTATGAACCAATTTAAACATGTAATTTTATTAATGAAGATGAACCCATGACTAATTTTCCAATTTCTAATATGAAAATCTCTTTGATCATTAAACCAATAATTTCATGAATATAATAATTCCAACATTCTTCTTTCTTTGTTTTATAAAAAATAAATTAAAGCTATAAAGCCCTTTCAAAAATATGTACATGTAAAAAATTTAAATCACAATCAAACTAATTTTGATTCGCAAATATAAATTATAATTTATTTCCAAATTGTCCAAATTTAGATTTAATTTATTTTCTCCATATCAAATCCAATTTCAAACCCACAAATTTTAAAACATGAAATAAACTCTCAAAACTCTTGAAAATTTCATGTGTATTTAAAAATGGAATTCAATTTCATTATTAATAACAAAAATCAAACTTAAATAATGAATTACAAAATCAATTTCTTAGAATTTCAACTTAACTCAATTTTTAAGCAAAAACTTAATTTATGATCATAGATGTTCCAAAATGTGTTTAAATTGAATAAAACTTTTAAATTCAATTACATGCATGGACCAAACAAATTCATAATTTTCATAATAAAATCAAAACTTTGTCTTACTTTAAGATTAATTCCAAATTTCCATAAGTTTGATCTTTCTAAAGCTTTTTCCTTTTTCTCTTCAAAATATGAGATTGAATTAGTTCAAATTCTTTAAAATCCATGATGCATGTATAATTAGAGTATTAAATTTGTAAAATTTATTCATGCATGTAACAATGAGACTTAATTTCATGCAAAATCACAACGTCAAACCCAAAATAATTAATTTCCATAACTATGAACCTAACTTAATATCTTCATCTTTGTTTTCTAATTTCTTCCAAATTATATGAAATTGAACCCAAACTCATCTTTAATTCAAGTGTAATATAAGGATTCTACAAAATTCAAACTTGAAATCCTTACCTTTAATCTTCAATTTGGTGTATAATTGATGAATTCTTGAGCTCCTTTCTCACACTACTTCTCTTCTTGTATGCCATTCCTTTTACTTGAACTCTCCAGGACAATAGTTTGAGTTCCCTCCCCTCTCTCTCTCTCTCTCGGTTTCTCCTTCTCTCCCTCTCGGCTCTGTTTTGTCCCAGCACACTATGACTTGATGATGTATACATATAAAGCATTGTTGCCTTGTACTTTCCAAAACACACCAACATCCCCTTTTGCATTATAATTTTATTAAAAATAAATCAATTACATTTTAATTTAATTGAATATCAGTTAATCTTAATTAATCTTGATTAGACCAATCACAAATCCCACATAATTTAATTAGTCTAATTGGTTTCAATTAAGGCCCAATTAATTATATTTAATTTTTACCATTCTGAATCAGATTTTTAATCAAACACCCAAAAGAATCCAAATATTAAATTAAACTTGTTGTCATCATCAATTTTGATTTCCCAAATCATTTAGGCCTTCAATTTCTAATTAGATTCAAATTTCCGTCAATAAATTACATATTCAAATTGGACACCCCATGAATAAATTTAATTCGTAATAATCACAATTTCCAATCTTCATAACTTGATTAACTCCAATTTGGACCCAATTAATAAAATATCAATTTTACTAAACTGAATCGAATATTTAATTAAACCCCCATATGGTTCGATACTCAAAATTCAAATAATTCGATTTGTCAAGTTCACCGTCTTGAGCCACTTAAGCTTTTAATCTCTAATTCCAAAATAGCTCTTTTATAAAATTACATATGAATCAACACCAACATTGCTCATCAATTCCACAATTAAATTAAAATAATAATTAATTAAAATCCAAATCATCTTGATTCATTAAATATAAAATATTATATATGGCAGGGTCGTCACAATTAGTATCAAAAATAACAAGACAATTATGAGAGAATTGAAATTTGAAATCAATAAACTGAGATTTGGTGGTAGAGAAGAATCTGCCATTGAAAGGCTATGGATCTTGCTCACGAGAGCTCAAAGCTCTGATACCATATTGAAAATCTTACAACTCTTCTTTATTAATCAAAATTGTAGCTTACACTTGTATTTATACTGTAAACAAAATATCTAATCTATACAAACCTAAATAACTCTTTTTAACCATATGTTTAGTCTAACCAACTATATAACAAACTATCTAACCACCACAACTGATTCCATTGTAGCATGCTATCTTAACACTATTATTACAGGCCTATGATGAACAAGCTATAATAGGCAAAGGCTGCAGCTCAAGTTTGCTGTGAGATGGTGATGAAGACTGCAGCTCAGGTTGGCTGTGAGATGATGATGATGAGAGAACTTCTTCAATATTCAACTTTTTTTATAGTAGTTTTTGCACAAATCAATCCAAAGGTTATCAACATTAATTTGTTCGATGTGCCCAAGTATTCGAAAATATGAAACCTACAAAATATTTAAAAAAACATAAATTAATCTCTCTTTATGAACGAATTTATATACATGTCATTTAACTTTCATTACTTAGGATGATAACAATTCTTACCTTTGGCATAGGTGCAAAATCACGTATTCGAATTCTTTTGGCATTTGATATTACCAATGACTATGGAATTGAGAATCCATTTTTTCGATTCTAGGATACCAACTTTTGTGATATAGGATTCATAGCAAGCCCAGATAAATATGTCAATATATATATACATTGTGTGTGTCGATTTCTGACCACACTGCCAAACTAGTACTTAGTTAGAGAGCACCGGTAGAATAGATTAAACCCGAATGACCTATCACAGAAAGAAGAGATTCCGGCGGTGGCTCGTCCACCCGGGGGCACTTCGACGATCAAGTCAGTTATCTCTCAAAGATAGCAAAAGTGCTTAACTCACTATTCAGAGCATACAAAGCATACCTTAGACCCATAGGGGTGCCTCTCTTTTATAGAAGCCTAGCTTCAATGGGCTTAGGATTACTGCTAATCTTGGATTCCCAGTAGGATTGGAATAAACTCTTTAAGAGTCTTATCTTTATCCAAACTAAAGTCCTCTCCCATTCTAGGACTCTTGTCCCTTATCCGCCTATCCCGGATTCCGATTTCTTTGCAGATAACCTCGGCCTAGCCGAGATCATCTCGATGTCATGACCAAGACACGTGACACCTCGGCTGACACTTCGGTGTCACCTCGGCCACGTGTTGTCATTCAAAAAATTATGTCCCCAAAACTGCCCCCTAGGTTCTATTACCTCGGCATCCTGAGGTGATGGAACCTATATCATTCCTTTCATTTAGCACATCGGCTAAGTTCGCTTTATCCTTCATTATCGAGGTCATCATTCGTCGGCTCAAATATGACCAAGACTTAGTCTATTTTCATTAATGCCTTAGAACCAAAAAACCAAGTTTTGTTCAAGTTTCACAACCGAGATCGTCCTCCTAGCCGAGGTCCTGCTCCATTAAATTAAGAACTCCAAGAGTTTCATCATGCGTATGAGCTGTTACGCACAGCAACTCAACCGTTTTTTCCATGCATCTTTCCCCTACTGAGCCGTGCCTGACACGCGTCATTAATTCGAATCGCACTTGCATGCGCCGTCTGACAAACACGTTGTCCTAGGTACACTAAATGCGTTTTTGCCGCCATTTCGTGTGTTTGTTCAAAATGACTTCTCTCTCTTCGTCTTTTCACTTTTGCATCTTCGTCTTCGTGCAAGCTTTATCTCTCTAACTTTCTCTAATCCTCTTATTGCTTCAAGCTCTAAAGCTCTCTACAATCACCGCCGTTCACCTCCTCCGGCGAGGTTTTTGCTGATCCTTTCCGTTTGCTGCCATCAGCTGACTCCGGCGTACTCAACACCGGCTTCATTTTTCTTCGGTGAGTCACTATATCCTCCTTTATCAGTCTGTGTTTTTTTTTTGTACCTTGTACTTTTTTCTTACTTTTTGAAACAATGTAAGCTTTAATTTGATTGACGTGTCATTTTTGTAATCTAAACAATCATTCTTCAATGTCAGGCCGAGGTGCCTTCTTTCCTTATCTGAATGCATATACAACTTTTTTCCCTTTCAAGTGCTTTGAATGTTTGTCTTCTTTTTACTCTTGCATGATTCTATACCTAGAATAATTTGCATGTCTTCAATGTACACCTTAACTGTGCAACCTCCTCGGGGTGGAATACCTCGGTTAAACCACTATCGATTTACTTCGGCAAGTACATAGGTACTTCTTTTCAATATAACCTTGGCTTAACTTGTAAATTTTTCTTAAAAATTTCAACAAGTGTTAAACATGACCTCAGTTTAACTTCAACTTGTAAATTTTTCATAAATTTTAACGAGTGTTAAACATGGTCTCAGTTTAACTTCAACTTGTAAATTTTTCTTTAAAATTTTAACAAGTGTGAAACCGATCTTGGCTTGAAAATTCCAACTCCCAAGCATCATTCTCCAGCCCTCTGCCCCCCTAATGTGAACTTATGTTCCACTTGGGTTCTCATTAAGTATGTGGCTCTGACCTCGTTGCCAAAGTCTATATTTAAACAGAGACTAGCCGAAGTTCTCAACCTTGGTTCTTCTGTTAATCTTACCCAAGTGCACTGAGTTTCAATCTGTGTTTGACTCTGCCAATTTTGTAAGTCCAGGTTAATTCAACTTAGTTCAACTCTATTATATGCAAGTAGAAACTCTGTCATATAATAGGCCTAAGTTATTCATCATGTTTCAATCAGAAATATCGCCAATTTAGTTCAACTCTATTATATGCAAGTAGGAACTCTGCCATATAATAAGTCTAAGTTATTCGTCATGTTTCAATCAGAAACATCGCCAACTTAGTTCAACTCTATTATATGCAAGTAGGAACTCTGCCATATAATAAGTCTAAGTTATTCATCATGTTTCAATCAGAAATATCGCCAACTTAGTTCAACTCTATTATATGCAAGTAGGAACTCTACCATATAATAAGTCTAAGTTATTCGTCATGTTTCAATTAGAAACATCGCCAACTTAGTTCAACTCTATTATATGCAAGTAGGAACTCTGCCATTTAATAAGTCTAAGTCATTCGTCATGTTTCAATCAGAAACATCGCCAACATAGTTCAACTCTATTATATGCAAGTAGGAACTCTGCCATATAATAAGTCTAAGTTATTCATCATGTTTCAATCAGAAACATCGTCATAGGACTGGTCGGTCCTATCGCACCGATTTCAAATTCACAAAAATCAAACTAGCACTTTATTATTACTTTAGCCGATATGCCCCATTGCCGACAACCGAGATGATTTTATTTGGGCCAAGTTTGGCCTCCCTATTATCCTTCTTAAAGTCGACAACCTTTCTCAGGATGAGGTCCCTAACCTTGAACTCTCTTGGGCTGACCTTCTTGTTGTAAGCCCTAGCAAGTTGTTGTTGGTATGCCTCCAACAGAATTGCTGTTCTCTCGTACGTTGCAGGTGGATTTCAACAACATTTTCACGCTTTTTTACATAGGCTTCAACTTCTTTTTGCATGTAAGGCCAAAAGAATCCCTGTGATATTGCTTTATGGGCAAGGGATCTGCCCCCTGCATGGCTTCCACCTACTCCTTTATGGACCTTATATAAAAAGTCTTTAACTTAGGCTGAGCTTTTCTTTTCTCAGACTTAATCATCTAGGCCGAGATCTTGTCTTTTGGAATCTGGGATCTGCTCACTTAGGTTGGAGGGATCAGTTGTGACTGTCTGTGCAGCCCTTGATCTTGTCTTTTGCTTGTTGTATCCAGTGTTACCCCGGCCTCACTTCGGTGAGCCGTTTCTCTTTTCTTGTGTTGACGCCTTTATCCCCGGTGTGTCTTCCTCGGCCCTTGCATGCTTCTCTATTCTGGCCATGAGTTCCTCCATACTCTTTGACAGTGTCTTTACCAGTGATTTTCGTAGTAAACAGTCATCTTTTAGGCCGTTCTTAAAGGACACAACCTTTACCTCTTGGTTGCATCCTGGTATTCGATTGAACACCTCGTAATACCTCTTGGCATAAGCCCTAAGACTTTCATCCTCACTGATTCTCAAGGCCATCAAGGAGTCCACCCTTAATGGCTATAGTTTGTTTGTCACAAACCTGGCCACGAACATCTCGGCCAGGGCTTCCCAGGTTTTCACAGTTCCTTTCGGCAACTTGTGAAACCAGTTTGATGCAATTTCCCAAAAGAGCGAGGGGAACACCTTCCAGAGCAACGGCTCGTTCCCGGTGTATAATGCCATCGAGTTCAGGTACAAGCCGACGTGAAAGTTCAGGTCCAACTTACCGTCGTATATTTGGAATCTCGGCATGTGGAACCTTTTCGGGGCTTCAAATTTGTCAAACTCTACCGAAAACGATGTCCTCGGCTTGACCGGAGAGGTCACCTCGGCATCTTGTCGTTTTCTTTGGAGGTAATCCCTTAGATCCTCCTTGGTTCGTCGTGGAGCTCGGCTATCTCCGGATTTTAGCCTTTTTGGTGCACTACTTTCAGTGTCATTGTGAGTCCTTTTGGACCTCCCTCCATTGGTCGTGTCGAAACAGAGTTCCTTCCCCCTGAACATCCCGATGTTCTTTGGTGCAGGTTTCTTTTGTTCGATGTGTCTTATGGGATTCTCCATGCCTGACCTCCCACGAAGGCCGGTGAGAATGTCCTTTGGTCCCGCCATGCTGAGGGACTGCAAGAACCGTTTTCTGCCCCCCTTTCTGGGCACCTTTCTTGGCCGCTGGAATCGGTGTATCTTGTATCGGGAATGGTGGCTGCATGACGTTGTTCTGCATCATGAAATTGACGATCGTTTGTAGGTCCACCAATTTGTCCACCATTCCCTTCATCTCGTCATCCCTCCGTAGGCATCTATCTTTCCATACCTAGAGATCGTCCTCGTTATAATACCCGCTCCGGTCCAATTTCTTCGGTACGCCACCCTCCTGACCGACGTCCTTTCCTCCATGATTCTTATCATGAGTCTCTTCGTTATAGTTGTTTTCTTCGACATCAAGGTCAATATGTTTTCCACTCTCAGTAGGGGTGTCGTCCTCAACCTTCTCTTTCTGTTCGTCGTTGGCCATTTATTCTCCTTTCTTTCCTACAGACGGCGCCAAATTGTGTGTGTTGATTTTTGACCACACTGCCAAATTAGTACTTAGCTGGAGAGCACCGGTAGAATAGATTAAACCCGAACGACCTGTCACAGAAAGAAGAGATTCTGGCGGTGGCTCGTCCACCCGGGGGCACTCCGACGATCAAGTCAGTTATCTCTCAAAGATAGCAAAAGTGCTTAACTCACTATTTAGAGCATAAAAAGCATACCTTAGACCCATGGGGAGTGACTCTCTTTTATAGCCAACGCTTACCTAATCCCAATAGAAGCCTAGCTTCAATGGACTTAGGATTACTGCTAATCTTGGACTCCTAATAGGATTGGGATAAACTCTCTACGAGTCTTATCTTTATCAAAACTGAATTCCTCTCCCATTCTAGGACTCTTGTCCTTTATCTGCCTATCCCGGATTCCAATTTCTTTGCAGATAACCTCGGCCTAGCTGAGATCATCTTGGTGTCATGACCAAGACACGTGACACCTCGGCTGACACTTCGGTGTCACCTCGGCCACATGTTGTCCTTCAAAAAATTATGTCCCCACATATATCATTGTGAAAATTATATTGTTATATATAATTGGTTAATATTATACAATCATAACATACCACACTCGAATATGATTTGTACAACGGAATGAATTATTAGTATATAACTTGTATTTGCATGTAGCGAGACATGGACCTAGAAATTAAGAAAAGATAATTTATTAATATCAATATCTGTATATGCATAAAGATATTATAAAAGTAAATGAAAAATAATCTTACCACGATAATCTTTAACTATTAATTCAGTGACAAACAAAATGTTATCATTCTCTAGAATATGATATAGTTGCATGCCATCAGTTGTTGCAAACACACCCCATAGAGTTAGTCTTACTAATGTGAAACTGTTTTTACAATTAAATATAATAAAAAAGTTCAGGTTAGGAAAAATAATATAATTCGTAGAGTATTTCAAATTTGGTAAAGGCACAGAAATATGTTATAGTATCATATCTTGTATCAAGTATTAGAATCTCTTTTGTAATTATCACGATTTGCAATACCTAGACATTAGTTACACTAACAACCAAGCCAATCACATCTGCATATTTTAGCATTGACATGTTTGTTGTTTTGATAGTTTAAATTTTTTGTATTGGTAATAAACTATATAAATATGTAATCTAGATTATAATTTGGTAAAAGTAACGTACCTATTAATTGAACATCTTGATAAAGAAATTGGCCAATGTCTGATAATTTCTTAATGAAATACCACTGAAGTGGTATACTGTCATCATAATCAAGTATGTACACAATTGTTGTATCATTAGTAAAAGACATCTTATAATAATATGACACCAACTTGAATTTCTTATCAGTCAATGTAATATGAACTCCTCTAAAACAATATATTTTTCCTTCAATTAAATATTCTTTGAAGTAATCATATTTCTCAGAACATACAGTTCCTTCCATAGCATCTCCCTTTGAAAAAAGGTAATAAGTACACATTTTTAACATAATATAAAACAAAATATTTAACAATTATCTCATGATAAGAGTTATAAATACCTGTCCATCAACAAAAATCATTCTGAATTTCATATTTCTCCCTGGACGATTAGTCACAGATAACAACCTGACTAATTGAGTTTTATCGCTCCAATTACTTGCATATGGATGTAAATTAGCAAAATAGTGATATATGATAATTCTATCACCTATTAACAACGTAGATGCATATGAGCAAAATATGAATTTATAATTTTTATACGATGTATCTATAGATATTAAGAAATTTGAAAATGAAAATATTGAGATTTATTAATAGAAAAATAAAAAAAGTAATTAATTATTATACAACAAATATTATACAAACATATTTTGTAAGGGTAAGTAATCAATTATTTTTCGTATTTTTTTTTATTTTTAGTCAATATTTTTAAAATTTTAAATAATATTTTTAATTTTTTTGATACACCTTACTTGGATGTATCTAAAAAATAAAATATTTGTAAAAAATATTTTAAAAAATCAATAAATACACGAGAATTACGAAAATGTATTGAACTTTTTTTTTTTTTTTTTGTATTTTTGATATTTAGTGAATTTTTAAATTTTTTTTCCACAAATATTATACTTTTTAAGTGTATTTATTTTAGATTTATCTAAAAATTAAAAAATTCTTCAAACATTAAAAAAAAATTAGTGAAATAAAAAAAATACAGAAAACAAAAAATTTTAATTTTCTGAAAAGTGAATCCTGAAAATCCAAAACTAAACAAATTGAATCATTTTTAAAAAAAAAAAAATACAATTAGTTAAAAAAACAATCATAAATTTTTTAAAGTAATATTAAACTTTTTACGTATATTTATGTTAGGTGTATCTAAAAATATATTTAACAAAATTCTTAAAATATTAAAAAAAAATCAATGAAAACAAAAAATTTTAATTTTTTGAAAAGTGAATTGTGAAAATCAAAACCAAAAAAACTGAATCACTACAACAAAAAGCACATTTGGTGACCAATTTTGGTCGCCAAAAATACAAATTTCGTTGCCAAAAGAATTGCCTGTCACTAAAATTACTGGCGACAAAATGATAAATTGTCACCGTATATAGACATTTAGCAGCAAGCAAAAATGGTAGCCAAAAATCATATATTTTGTCACTATAAAATTTTAATTTGTCACTAAAAGGTTAAAATTTGGATAGACTGTATAGTTTTAGCGACAAATAAATGCGTCAGCAAAAGTACTATTTAGCAACAAAATTAATTTGGTCCCTAAAAATCAAGTTTTTAGCGACGACTAGGTTTTTGGTTGCTAAAAGTTTTTGGAACAACCACTAACTTTTAGCGACAAAAACAATATGTTGTCACCAATTGTATTGATAGCGACCAAAATACCACCTGTAACTAAAAATTCCCTGCACAAATTTTGATTTTAATAATTTTCCTGTTCAATCCAAAACACCTGTTTTTCTCTACACAATATATACACAAATGTAATGTAAATAATAATACACATGTACAAGACATTCATAATAATTCAAAATTAATAGTTATTTAACATCCCAATAAACATAATTACAATTCTCAGACAATCTAAATCATTCATACCAAAATACTTACAAACTATTAACATCAAACCCACAAATACAAAACCAAATATTTTGATGTTAAACATCTAACCAACAAGTCATTTACCAAAATCCTATGTCAAAATATTTGCAAAAACACAACACCAAATATTTTGATGCTAAACATTTAATCCACAAATTATTTACCAAAATCCTATGTCAAAATATTTCCAAAACAGAAAATCAAATCTTCTGATGTAGCTCGAACTATTTTCCACCATTGTCAATTTGTGACATGAAAAAAGAAAAACCAATATTAGATTGACCAAAAAAAAAAAAAACTTCGATATGAATTTCACAATTTTGATTTTAATTTTGTAACAGGAAGTCTGATCAGATGCTGTTTGCTCATACAAGTTTATTTAGTCTTGAGCTAGTTGCCTGTGCTAAGTTTCAGCGGTTTCGGTGGTTATTTTGCAATTTCGGCCCCCAAACGAGCCTTTTAAGTCTTGTGTTTTACAATTTTCCTTCTAATTTTCTAATCGAAAATCCAATCGAGGTCCCGTTTGTTCCTACAAGTCAATTTTGGCTTGAGCAAGCCGCTCATGCCAAGTTTCGGCGGTTTCCCAGGTTATTTTGCAATTTCGGCCCCCGAACGAGCCTTTTAAGTCTTGTGTTTTATAATTTTCCTTCTAATTTTCTAACCGGAAATTCAATCAACGTCTCGTTTGTTTCTATAAGTGTATTTAGACTTGAGCAAGTTGTGCGTGCCAGGTTTCGACTGTAACGCCCCCAAAATATTACCATAAATACATCCACAAACATATACAAATGATAGCATAAATCAGAGCCTCAGCCCGTTCATTACATGAAGTTAATGATACAAAAGAGTTTGACAGAAATAGATGCCCTATTGGCTTACATCTTTCCAAATCTTGACTTGGTTACAACAAAATAAGCTTCGCTTAATATATATTTAGCCCTAGGCTATACAAAATAAACAAAAACATGAAACTCTTGCTTCCCAAAGATCCCTCCAATGCTATTGCCTTGGTGGAGGCATGCCATCATTACTTGAAAATATTATTCTCGAATAGGGTGAGCCACAGCCCAGTAGAAACCATCTAACACAATATATGAAATTTAGCAAAAATATAAGTACAAGTGCATAAACAATGCCTATGATAAAACTTTTCACAACTTCATAAACTCATAAGATATCAATTTCAAGTCTTAATCCATTTACTTTCAATTCATTTTCTGTTCACTTATCTGTCTCCATTCATGAGTCAATTTCGTTATTTCTCAACAACCGAACTGAGGCTACAACTCAATAATTTTCAAATCATACAACACATATGCATAAACACTTCAAATTTCCATTTCACGGATATTTCGTCCGTGGGCAGCCGTCAAACAAGACACATGTAAACGTAGGCTATACAAGCACTACCATTGCCATTTTACAGATATTTCGTCCGCAGGCTAGGCACCCATGTATAATTTCGGGACTTTCACCCAGGACACTCCAGCCAACTTAATTATAATGGAGTCCATCCCCTTTCTCCTCCCAAACAATCATTCATACATATGCAGTGTATTCAAACACATAATCAAATGTGGAGCACATCCCATTTCCACTCCCAAACAAACATATATATACAATGTATATAAATACGGTCATATTCAATGACAACCATCAAAAGATTAGTTTCAATTTACTTAATTCATATGCAATTTCTACAACAGTCATAGCTATCCTCCATCGATAGTCCAATACAGTTATCTCTAAACAGATATTCAATCTCAAACAAATAGTTTATTCAAAACTTCCAAAAGAATGAGTTAATACATAACCAATCCCACCATTCATGTCAATACCCTCTCAATTTCACATTTTCAATGTCAATTCTAATTATTTGTACAAAATAATAGTTTGATCCAATTAGGGCAATTTCCCCATTTTCCCCAAATATTAGCCAAGTGCCAAAATCATCAAATTAAACATAACACAACATCATTTTCAAACCCCACAAGCATTTATTTCACCTACACACACAACCCCTCTTTTCATTCTTTACCCAAACCTTAGGTTTGCCTCAAACACCCCCAAATCATATCATTATGACACAAAGTACAAATAACTAAGCTAAATATCATATGAAAGTGTAGAAAAGATCCCTACCCCAAGCTTAGAAAAGAGAGAAGGGAGAAAAGCCCAAAAGTTGACGGCGACAAAAGAACGACTTGCTCTGATCAAAACGAAGCCCTTGACAAGCTCTACACTTAATCTCAAAGGAGCAAGGCGAGGAGATGCTTCCAAGTGAGTAGATCTAAAGATCTTTGAGCAAAAAGTGATTTTGGGGAGGGAGAGAGTGACTCACGGCTTGGAGAGGAAAGAAGAGAAGAAAAAGTAAAGAAAATGTTAAGTGAGGGAACTATTTATAGTGCTAGTTCAAAGTAAAATGAAGTCCCAAAGTCAACCCAAAAGATCAAGTCAAAATCCCCCAAAAGTAAGGCCCAAACCGGACTAAAATCTGGAAAAAAAGTTCACAGGTGTCGACCCTTGCAGGAGAGGTGTCGATCCTTATGAAGAAAAGCTGGAACACTTATGTTTGACAGCAAGCAAGGTGTCAACCCTTTCCAGACTAGTGTCGACACCAACACCAAATTTCAACAAGCAATTTCAGGACAAGAGTCGACCCTTCCTAGACTGGTGTTGACCCTTGAGGCCAACAACAAAAGGAAGGTGTCGACACCACCAAGACTGGTGTCGACCCTAGAACAAGATTTTTAGGTTTCCCAACGACTTTTCAACGTAAACAAGCGTGACGAGCAATTCCCAACAAGTTTAAATCAATTTATACTCCAAAACTAAGATACAACAACCCAAAGATTCCCAAAATAAAATAAAAGATTCAAATACACTCCCCAAAAGTTTTGAAGTACACAAGTGCTACATTGACGATTTCAATGGTCATTTCACAATTTCGGCCCCAAACGGGCCTTTTAAGTTTTGTGTTTTATAATTTTTCTTCTAATTTTCTTATTGAAAATCCAATCGAGGCCCTATTTGTTCCTACAACTCTATTTAGTCAAGCTGCCCGTGCTAAGTTTTGACAATTTCAGTGGACATTTCACAATTTTGCCCCCTGAACGAGCCTTTTAGGTCTTGTGTTTTACAATTTTCTTTCTAATTTTCTGACCGAAAACCAATTGAGGTCCCGTTTGTTCCTACAAGTCTACTTAGGCTTGAACAAACTGTCCGTGCCAAGTTTCGGTGGTCATTTCGCAATTTCAGCCCTCGAACGAGCCTTTTAAGTCTTATGTTTTACATTTTCCTTCTAATTTTCTAATCGGAAATCCAATCGAGATCCTTTTTGTTCCTACAAGTCTATTTAGGCTTGAACAAGTTGCCTGTGCCAAGTTTCGGTGGTTTCGGTGGTCATTTCGCAATTTTGGTCCCCCAAACGGGCCTTTTAAGTCATGTCTTTTACAATTTTCTTTCAAATTTTCTAACTGGAAATTCAATCGAGGTCTCATTTGTTTGTACAAGTCTATTTAGGCTTGAAAAAGTTATCTGTACCAAGTTTCGACGGTTTCGGTGGTTATTTCGCAATTTCGCCCCCCGAACGGGCCGTTTAAGTCTTGTGTTTTACATTTTTTCTCTAATTTTCTAACCAGAAATCCAATTGAGATATCGTTTGTTCCTACAAGTCTATTTAGGCTTGATCGAGCTGTCCGTGCCAAGTTTCAGTGGTTTCAGTGGTTATTTCGCAATTTCAACCCCCAAACGAGCCTTTTAAGTCTTGTGTTTTACATTTTTCCTTCTCATTTTCTAACGAGAAATCCAATCGAGATTGCATTTGTTCGTACAAGTCTATTTAGGCTTGAAGAAGCTGTCCGTGCCAAGTTTCGGTGGTTTCGGTGGTCATTTCGTAATTTCGGCCCCCGAACAAGCCTTTTAAGTCTTGTGTTTTACAATTTTCTTTCAAAGTTTCTAACCGAAAATCCAATCGAGGTCCCGTTTGTTCCTACAAGTCTATTTAGGCTTGAACAAGCTGTATGTGCCAAGTTTCAGTGGTTTCGGTGATCATTTCGCAATTTCGACCCCCAAACGGGCCTTTTAAGTCTTGTGTTTTACATTTTTCCTTCTAATTTTCTAACCGGAAATCCAATCGAGGTCTTATTTGTTCCTACAAATCTATTTAGACTTGAACAAGCTGGCTGTGCCAAGTTTCAGTGATTTCGGTGGTCATTTCGCAATTTCGGCCCCCAAACAAGCCTTTTAAGTCTTGTGTTTTTCATTTTTCCTTCTAATTTTCTAACCGAAAATCCAATCAACATCTCCTTTGTCTCTACAAGTCTATTTAGGCTTGAACAAGCTGTCTGTGCCAAGTTTCAATGGTTTCGGTTGTCATTTCACAATTTTGGTCCCTGAACGGCCCTTTTAAGTCTTGTGTTTTACAATTTTCTTTCAAGTTTTCTAACTGAAAATCCAATCGAGGTCCCGTTTGTTCCTACAAGTCTATTTAGGCTTGTACAAGCTATCCGTGCCAAGTTTCAATGATTTCGGTGGTTATTTCACAATTTCGGCCCCCAAATGGGCCTTTTAAGTCTTGTGTTTTACAATTTTCCTTCTAATTTTCTAACTAGAAATCCAATCGAGGTCCTGCTTGTTCCTACAAGTCTATTTAGGTTTGAGCAAGCTACTCGTGGTAAGTTTCGACGATTTTGGTGGTCATTTCGCAATTTTGCCTCCTAAACAAGGCTTTTAAGTCTTCTGAACCAAACTATTTTATAGTTTGTTCAACACAACCAGAGATATTAAGTGAAATTATTGTAGTGATTTGAAAAATAAATTATGAAAAATATACTTACAAACGTGTTTGTCAATAAGATTCATCTGATGGATAATCATCTTCATCAACCTGCATGCTTGCCCGATCCATGCGGATCCTCATAAACTTCTCAATCTCTTCAAATCTTTTGTTTTGCATTTCAATCATTTTAGCTTGCTCTTGTGCTACCAGGTTCTGGGCTGCAATTTGTTCTTGCTGGACCTCGGACAAATTCTTCAATAACTCTAGTTGTTTTTGTAGGCTCGAAACCACCTCAATATGTGCTTGTGCAGTAATAGAAGATCTGGATAATGATGGTTTTGGACCAACTCCAAAGCCTTTTAAGTATCCTGATTTCTTTCCAAGAATCTTAATTGACAGCTACTCATAAGTTAAAGGTACTGCCCTAGGCTCTAAAGACTCTTCACATCGCTTTTTCAAAGCTTCCTATCAATTTGTAAACAACTTCAATAAATACCACCATTTACATAAATATGTAACTCTATTAATTGGCATACTTACATGTAACTGACCACATATTGGAGCTACCCAATCCGACTTTCTCTTGCTCCAATGGGAATCTTTGTAGAAGTCTACAAAGTCAGTCTTCTCGGTACCCTAATTCCATTTAAAAGTAAGCATACATAATTAATTTTAACTTAATAAATGCATCACCTGTTTATATTCATTTTAACTTAATAAATCACACTTTTAAATATAATAAATGCATCAGCTGTTTATACATTGCAACTTGAAATGACTTGGAGCCCATTATATGATTATATGGTAACCTCGATCGACTATCCCTTACTTTTTTAGCCAAGTTCTGCAAAATTAATTGATTAGTAAAATTAAATTGAGATTACAACATGATTCTTTAAATAGGAAATTTTACCTGATAATCACCATCAAGCCATACATGATCGATCATGTATGCCCAAGCCTCATAATCGACCCCTTTGTATGGTTTACTATAAGGGTCAACACCAGCGTCTACCAATTTCGAGTAATGAGTCTTCATCTTGTTATGCCAACTTTTGTAAAGAGTTTTACACTTTTTATTGACTCCTTTCCAAACCTCTTCATCCTCATCATAATCAACAATCTCAAATTTATCTTGCAAATATAATGAATGCTTTTATTAATATCAAAATGCAAGTAATGGTGATAAGCTAATTATTTGAAAAATAGCAAATACATGTACCCGAACTGCTTGAATGATTGGGGCTTTATGAATCTCATCAATCTTGTCCCACTTTCTTATACCAATGATTGGAGCAACTATCCTTATTTGTAAGCCAAGTTCATTTGCAAATGGAGTGGCATAAGGCCCTACTGGCACCTTTGTATCTGCAAGGATCCAAATAGGAAGTTTTTCACCACCATTGTTAGCTATGAGACATGCTATGCTCTTCCCTCGAGTCTGACCCCTGACTTGTCTAGAACAAGTATGCAAACTAGTTATAGATGGTGCATCATGGGTAGTAGTTGCATTTGTAGATTGTGCAGCCTGGATAGTAGTTGCATTTGTAGATGGTGCACGCTGGATACTTAGAGCATTTGCAGATGGTACACTCTGAGTAGATAGGGTTAAATTAGGTGGTACATGCTAAGTAGGGGCAACAATTCTAGCTGCAGCCTATTGGGAAGGTAGAGGAACTTTGGATGAAATTAATGGAGTAATTGCCCCCAACGAATGATTGCAGCTTTTTTATCTCTCTACATTAGTCAATAACCTATAACATTTGAATTGTAAATCAAAGTTTAAATTAAAATCACACTATACATGAAATTAATGGAGAGTTATGGGCATAAAATGAATGTCAAATAACATATAAGGATACTCATGTCTTGTCTTCATTTTTTTCCCTGCCTTATTGTCAAATAACATAAATGCTTGTACTTATAATCTAGACAACGATTGTATTCTTGCCAAAAAGGAATAAATTTTGTTTGGTTGTAAAATGGTTACCTTTTTTGTATCAAACAAGGATGGGGGACTTTGTAGTATATGTATACAAAAAAAAACAAAAAACAAAACAAAACAAAACAAAGCCCTGGTGACTTTTGTCAACTCTTTCATACCCCCCCTTCCCCTCCCCCCACCCACCCACCCACCAAAAAAAAAAACTACAAACAATGTAAATTTCATGATAATTGTAAATTATCACCCAACAAAAGAATAGAAAAATTATAAATAAATGAAAAAGGAAAAAGAAACTATGTTATCACCATCTTATCAATCATAAAATCTAATAAAGAAAAAAAAAAAAAAAAAGTCCTCTCTTGTAATTGTGAAAATCATGTTACAAAAATCTAATAAAAAAAGCTGAGGATCATAATATAACAGGTTAAAAAGGATGACAACTACCATAGAGATTTTTTTTTCTTTTTCCTTAGTTGCTTGCCTTTATAAACATGAGATGTTAAAATTCTCTTTATTAGTTTTATGTATATTCATGAGATGAAACAGCATCAAGAGCCATTCAATAGATAATTTATTTGTGACTAAAGGCATTCCCCAATATATTCTATTTGCAACTTAAACCAATGCCTTATAGACAGTGTACCTTTATCATGAATGTTACATAAAAGAACACTTCAATCCAATAAAACATAGTCCAAGAAACTATCAAGAAATATAATGTTGACAAAACAAAAGTCTCAAACCAATTTTAATGTAAAATGCGATTACCACAATTCTTTCTCATTAGACCTAGCAATAAGTATGTCCCAAAATATAGATCACTATTCGCAAAGAAAACCACTACAAGGCTCTAGAGCATCATACCTATATACCAAATTTTAAAGCTTGTCCAAATTCATAACTGGAAAGGGATTTTTCTTTTTTCTTTTTTCTTTTTTTGCTCCAAATTCACAATTCAAAATAGCTAAAAAAACAATGTCCATAATTTTAGGACCAAAGCATTTCTTTAAATAAACCACATCTTATATTTAGGGATGAAGAAGTCTTTTTTTTATTTTATTTTTTCTGAAATAGGAGTAAAGAATGTAAAAAGACTACAATTTTTACAACAAAAATACTTAATCATGCCAAGGTTTCAGCAAAATCACTAAGAGTACAAAAGCAATCATTTTCTTTGACAACAATTTAATAGAAAAGGTGGGAGAGATAATTTACAATTTAATAGCATATACAGAGCTCGCAATCTAATAGGGGTTTACAGATTGAGTGGTGAATGAGTATCTGCAACTACAGATTTGGATCCCATTCAAAAACAAAAGTCATTTTCAATGAGTAACAAATTCCATTTTGTAACGCCCTCAAAAAAAATACATAGAAACCCACATTATTGACATGCATAGACCTAAGTGAACAAAACTTAATTCCATTCATCAGAGTATTCCTTACAAATGTGTTACATGTTGACAATAAAAGTAAATGCCCAATGGGCTTACAACTTTCCAAGCCAACACTTGGTTACACAAAAAGAGAGTACTAACTCAAAACACATTAAGCCCTTAGCTTGAATTTACATGTAATACATAAAAGATATCACAAAAAGTCTTTCAGCCTCTAGCCTCCCAAGCTACGTCCTTGGAGGTGGCATACCATCTGTACCCGAAAATGATGTCCCATATAGGGTGAGCCACAGCCCAGTAGAGATATATTAAACCAAATATAAGCAATGACTAAAACAATAGCATTCGAATGGTTAACACTTATAATCCATTTTATAAAACCATTTTATATCACAATCAGTTCCATGACAATCATGTCCATGTTTCATTTCAATTTTCTTTCCTTATACAAACCCGATACATAAACATGGCTCAGAACCTGGCCTACCAATTCAATGAGACTATGGCTCATATTAACACGTTTCCATATTTCACAATTTCACACGAGATTTACAACTCGTATTCAAACACTTCCGTACTTCAAATGATACACATATTTGCTGTATCAACACTTCAATTTAATATACATATTTGCTGTATTAATGGAGTCCATCCCCTATCTCCTTCCAAATAGGTTTGAGAGTCCATCCCCTATCTTCCCTCAAACCATGGACTACATCCCCTATCTCCTCCCACACAATACACATATTCCAAGTATATAAACAATTATCATATACAGGAATCAATCAATACATATATTTGATGTATTATTCTAACTGTCATATTCAATGATATATTCAATGTGATTAGTTTTAGTTTTCCCTAATCAATATACAGTGTCTACAACAATCAAGACTATCCTCCACCGATAGCCCAAAGCAGTTATTTCTAAACATAAAATAAATGCATTAAACAAATATAATATCAACTTTTACACAGGTGAGTGATAAATTAATCCAACTACACCATTCAATCCCATAACTTCCCAATTTCATAATTTCCAATTCAATTTCATATTTCCCCAAATTAATTATACCAATTAATTTATCACAATAATTAGGGCATTTTTCCCTAATCCTCAATATCAACCCTAAGGTCCAATTTCATCGATAATACAACAATAATTCCGTTTTCTCAATGTCTTACATACATATGGGTTTTAATATTTGAAAACCTCTCTTTTATAAATTACACAATAACCCTAACTTTTCCAAAAATTGCCCAACATCACCAACTAATTAAAATGACCAAAATTAAAGACAAAGCTCATAAGATGGAGTAGGGTATCTCTACCTCGAAGTTAGAAGCCCAAAGGAGTAGAAAAACCAAAGTGCTCCAAATCCACTATTGTTCAGATTAAAATGTAGCCCACACAACCCTCTATCTTTCTTACAAAGGACCTAGGGTAAAAACACACTAAAAATAGATGAATCCCTAGAGAGAAGGTGTGTAGAGAGAGAGAGAGAGAGCTCAGATCTAGGGTTTGAAAGAACAAGAGGATGAAAAAGTGAAGTGTTTACCCGCTGCTGTCTACTGATATAACACAGGCTCGCTCGAGCGAAGAAGTGGTCGCTCGAGCGACCAGACACAAAGAAGCCTCGCTCGAGCGTAGAAAGCCTCGCTCGAGCCAACAATCCAAACCTTCAGGTCTGCAACCCAGAAGCACGCTCGAGCGACGGAATGCTCGCTCGAGTGAAGAAACCCAAAACATAGACCTCGCTCGCCCGAGCGAAGGAAAGCTCGCTCGAGCCAAGAAATACAACTCTCAGGTCCAGAACCAGACGCAGACGTAGGCTCGAGCACAAGACTTCTCGCTCAAGCCACTAGACACATCACCCAACTCTCGCTCGAGCGAAGGAACCCTGGCTCGAGCGAAGGATCTAAAACAAGGAGCTCGCTCGAGCGACAAAAAGCTCGCTCGAGCGAAGAACCAAAATTCTGGGCAGCAACTATTTGCTCCCAATCACACCCAACCTGTAACAAACCTGCCCAAAACATCCTATAACTCAAATACAAAGTATTGAAGGACAGAAACAAGATATACAACAACCAACATCCACGGAACCAAGTCCGAATTACACTAATCAATGGAGGGGAAAACCAGGGTCGCTATAACCTCCCCCCCTTAAAGAATTTCGTCCCCGAAATTAGGTACAAGTTTTTCTCAATTCTCAATAACATCATAGTTCAACATTCCACATCTTGACTATTACCGATCATCCCATCTCTATTCAAGAGGCATTTCACAATATACAACTTTCAACGTGCATTATCAACATGCATTCATTTGAAATTTACCAATTTCAACATATAGTCCAAAATTCAATTATATAACCAATGCCAACAACATATTTGCATTTCTATAACATGTTTAACAGACACAATGTTAAAATAAACTTCCATTCTCAAGGCATAATTCATAATACTTCCACAATATTTCCATAAACCAAACATATACAATGTTTTACAACTCAAGACATATACAATGCTCTTAAGGTTTATCAATACAACAAAATATACAGCATATGCTCAAACATCCACAAATAGATCAGGATATTTCTCTCAGACCTCCAACTCACGTTCCCAAGTGGCTTCCTCCACTCCATGATGTTTCCACAAAACTTTTACCAAAGGAATGGTCTTGCCTCGCAAGACTTGATCCCGCCTATCCAAAACCCGAACCGGTCACTCCTCATACGAGGTATCCTCATCAACCTCTAAGTCGGTCCAATCCAGTACATGCGATGGATCCGGCTCGTACTTTCGAAGCATACTAACATGAAACACGTCATGAACTCTGGACAACTACGGTGGCAAAGCTAACCGGTAGGCAACCTCGCCAATCCTCTCGAAGATCTCGAAAGGGCCAATAAACCAAGGGGACAACTTCCCACTCTAACCAAACCTCATCAAACCCCGCCTAGGTGATATTTTCAAGAAGACATGATCACCAGCCTCAAATGCCAAAGGCCTCCGCCTACGGTCAGCATAACACTTTTGGCGACTCTGGGCTATAACAAGCCTCCTGCGGATAAGCTCAACTTTCTCCGTCGTTTCCCTCACTAACTCCGGGCCCAACAAAGGTGCATCACCCACCTCGGCCCAACAAACCGGAGACCTACAAGGTCGGCCATACAAGGCCTCAAACGGTGCCATACCGATACTCGACTGGAAACTGTTGTTGTAGGCAAACTCCACCAAGGGCAAGTGCCTCTCCCCACGACCCACTAAAGAGAAGGTGTGTAGAGAGAGAGAGAGAGAGAGAGAGCTCGGATCTAGGGTTTGAAAGAAAAAGAGGATGAAAAAGTGAAGTGTTTACCCGCTGCTGTCTACTGATATAACACAGGCTCGCTCGAGCGAAGAAGTGGTCGCTCGAGTGACCAGACACAAAGAAGCCTCGCTTGAGCGTAGAAAGCCTCGCTCGAGCAAACAATCCAAACCTTCAAGTCTGTAACCCAAAAGAACGCTCGAGCGACAGAATGCTCACTCGAGCGAAGAAACCCAAAACATAGACCTCGCTCGCTCGAGCGAAGGAAAGCTCGCTCGAGCCAAGAAATGCAACTCTCAGGTCCAGAACCAGACGCAGATGTAGGCTCGAGCGCAAGACTTCTCGCTCGAGCCACTAGACACATCACCCAACTCTCGCTCGAGCGAAGGAACCCTGGCTCGAGCGAAGGATCTAAAACAAGGAGCTCGCTCGAGCAACAAAAAGCTCGCTCAAGCGAAGAACCAAAATTCTGGGCAGCAACCATTTGCTCCCAATCACACCCAACCTGTAACAAACCTGCCCAAAACATCCTATAACTCAAATACAAAGTATTGAAGGACGGAAACAAGATATACAACAACCAACATCCACAGAACCAAGTCCGGATTACACTAATCAATGGAGGAAAAACTAAGGTCGCTATATAATTGATCCAAGTCAACACTCATTTAACTTTCCTAAGCTTTAGAGTGCTTACCAAAACCAATAGAAATCACTGCGTTTGGAGGGGGAAAAAAGAAAAAAGAAGAAAGAAAACAGCCTATCTAGTTTGTAATAAGGTGCTTATGGTTAAACAATCAAATCCAAAATTGAAAACTTAATGTGCTCAAGAAATTCAACTCAGAACATGCAAAATGAAACTGAATAGTGAGTAGCGACAATTTTCATCTAAGCAAGTAGACACTAAATATGCAAAATACAGGTATCCATCCACCACGTTCACATCTTTATTCTCCCTTGATGCTTCTTATTTTTCTCTATCCAAACTACAAACAATGTGTCCAAAACTTTAGCAACTAAAATTAAGTCAACAATGAATATAATGGGTTTCCTCATATTGGAAGCACTACAAGTTTGAAAAAATGAAGTTTTCCAATTTATGTCAACAGTCATAAATTTTAAAAACTAAGTCACGAACGATTAAAACTATTTTATAAGAGTCTTCAATTTTTGTAGAGTATAAGCACAGATATGTGCACAGTGAGTTATAAACACCAAACAAAGCAACACCTAACAATGCTATTGCTACCAAATACAAATGAGATTCAAAGGTCATGAAAAAAAATTAAAGAGATTCAAAAAATCAGAGAGAGAGAAGTGAATGTCGTCGGTAGCGCTCAGTCGGCGGCGCAAGAGAGCGAGAGGAAGAGAGACTAAGAATAAAAAGATGAGGAGGCGATGTGAGAGAGTGAGAGGGAGAGGGAGACATACCTCTGTTTTGCTGTGCGCTGCTTGAGGCTGTTGATTGAGAGAGAATGAGATGAACAATGGTTAGGTCTCATTTGTTTATTCACCAAAAGGATCGGTCAAGTCTAAAAAAAAAAAAAAAAAAGGCAAAACGACGTAGTTTCGAGAGCTAATTTTTTTTGCAACTAAAATCTTTCGGTCGCCATAAGTACCGTTCACCTTTTCTGCGACTATTTCATTTCTGTCGCCAAAAATTACAATCGGCGACCAAAATTTTCGTCGCTATATATTAATTTGGTCGTGAAAATATTTTTGGCTCTCTCGCGCAAAAATTTAAGTTGGCGCTAAACCTTTTTGGCGACTAAAAATCTCAACTCCGTCGCCAATAGTGTATTGTTTAGTGACCAATAAGTATATTGTCGCCGATTATATAAAATTGGCGACTAATTTTAGTTTGTTTGCTAAAAAATGTCGCCAAAAATGTTTTTTGTTGTAGTGAATATTTTTGTTCTTCAAAAAAATACAATCAGCTGAAAAAACACAAG
>CM069903.1:30284870-30535568 GCA_036172215.1 Camellia granthamiana | reverse complement strand
CTTGGCATTCTAGGCATATCTGGATCGAAATTATATGCTATTTATGGTTAAGAATGCAAGTAACGGAAACAAAGAAAAAAGAAGGTCTAGAGACCAGTAGAAATCTCCTTGGCGGTCATGAAAATGGAGCTTGAAATCCCCACTCAACTCTGTCAGACCAGGTTCCCCCGGTAGAGCAAAGACCACAATCCCTTTTTTTGGTGCATGGATCCAAAAATCTTCCGGCTGCAAAAATTAAACATATATGTAAGTTGGGACACATGAAAAAACAAAATAATACATTACTACAAAGATATTAACAAATCAATCCAAATGTTCACTCACTATGAAAAAAAATGGAATTGAAAGAATATTTACCATTAGATCCTTCGTTTTTGGATGTTTTTTCGTTGAGAATAGAATTCCTGTATAGTAGTGAAAATGTGCATGTATGAGATAGCCACATAGGAAAAGAAGAAGAAGAAGAAGTGAAACAGTAAAAATGGCATATTGTGAATAGCCTTTTCAACAGTGACATCAGAGTTCAAATTTCTTAAGTAGACTTTTAGTTTATTTTTAGTTTCTTTTCAATAAAAATCCAAAAAGAGAAACAAACAAACACATCAAAACCAGAATGACAACTAAACTCAGATTTTAAGCCAATGAAACTCTTATTTCAAAGATAAATCTCATCTCACCTTCAGGCTTAACAACAATAAATCATACATTCACAAGACAACTTTGAAAAAGTGACATATAAAATAAACATGGCAAAGTGTAGGTACATAAAACGGTCCAGGCTTCAAAAAGTTCCCAATAAATAGTCAAACTCAGCCTTTCAGGACTTAGCCAACAAAAAAAGTGCATTAGTTTCAAAGCTGTCTCTAATTCATTAGCCTAAAATATCTCTCCCTAAATCCCAGTGTGGACTCTAAGTTGAATAAAAAATAATTCCAGTTCTTTATTTATTTATTAAATAAATAATAAATAACTGGACTCGCTGTTGGGTTTTGAATCTTAACTAGCTTCTTCCTCGTTTCCATATATTGATCTACCATGTTACCCCCCAAGCTTGAACTTAACTACGTACAAATCAAGTGCTTAGGGAAAGACGAGAGCAAAAAACAGTAGTAAAAAGCTCTTGAAAACAAATATATAAACAACAATTGCAAAATAAATTATGACAACTTGTTGGCTTGTAGCCAAAGCAACACAAAGGCACCCAAAGTGAAATTTGCCAACTGATAATGGACCTAAAAAATAAATGTAAGACTAATTATATCTTTAGATTCAAATGTCATTGGCACTTGGGAAGAAAAGAATGAGTCGGAAGGGATGTCATGGATTACTGTTATGATCAGTTATAGTGATGGAAGGCCTAATCCAGTATGGGCAGTTGACGAGCCGAAATCCCCTAAGCATGCACCTACAAAGAGTAACTTTAGTACATTCTCAAAGATCAAAATGACATATTTAGGGAAAGATTATTAAAAGAGTACCTACGTCCAGGTTGATTTACACCATTGAAGTATGTTAAAAGGCGCTCAAAGTACTTTACATATCTCTGGAAAAATAAAAAAATATGAGAAGTAATTAAAGAAATGTAATGTAATTACAAGATTCAATCAAAGTAGTTGACCAACAATTTGGCTTGGAAGAATTAGACCCTTTCCATCTAGGCATCGTTTCTGGTTATAGTACTCAATGCACTCCTCAGCTGTTGGGAAGAACTGTAGAAGGAAGCAAAACAGGGTAATAACAATGTTATAAAAATGGTGACACATAGAACCACTACGAATAACAATTTTCCATCTTAACACAAAGAACAGCATCTTCATGCTTCTGACATGTAAATCTCACCTTAAGAAAGAGGAGGAGGCTAGAGATCATTAATCCTGTCCTTGCCATACCGGCTTTACAATGAACAACTACAACATTCAGAATGTCCTCCTTTAGCCATGTGTAAGCACTTTGACAAAACAGAGTTATGAGTTCAATCGGGGGGCAATTATGGTCATCAAATGGGAAAGATGCAACCTGGAAAACACGCAGGCAAATAAAACAGGAAAGAAGTTATAAAATCAATTTCCTCCTGTTTTGTCAAAAAAAAAGGGGGGGCTGTTTTCTTCGCTTAGCATCAACACAAGGACACTCCTAAATTTGTCTTTTAGTTTGGAAAACCTTATGCTCTTTGTTTTTAAGCACCAATATGAGGATCTAGTTTCCAATAATACGGAAAAAACTTCAATTTCATAACCATACATCTATATAATAAGGGAAGAGGGATTTTGAATTTATCCTAGAGACAATTGTCCTATTAGGACATTTTAACAGTCATGATTCATTTATGCTTTAAGATGGACGGTAGAGATGAAAACCTTCTCACTCACTCTACCTGAACTTCCCACCCAAGAGCCACAAACTTTGCAACCACCCATCCTCATTTGTCGCACCTCACTTTTCCAAATTTCAAATTTCAAAACACACCCATCCACTCCCTACAAAAGAGAGACCCACGCTCATCAAACTCTACTCTTTCATCTCTGCCCAAATCCTCCCCCTTTCTCATTTCAGAGAAATCCTCCCTCTTTCATACGCTCTTCTCTCTCTCTACCTCTCCTCTCACGACGACACCGCCACTCACCGTCTACCGACCACCTCTCCTCGCCTCTTGCTGTCATCGCTTCTCTCGACCACCGACCACCGACTCTCTTCTCTCGCCCTCCTGTTTTGCCTCTCTCCCCTTGCGACGACATCGCAACCATTTAGAGGTAAACTACAACTTACAAATTTGCAATCCATGATATTTTTGTGGGTTTTTCTCCTCTTGGATTTGGGTTATAGTATTTTTGGTTTTTGCTTGAGTTTGGTGATGGGTTTGATATGTTCTTTTTGGGAAATGGGTTTCAGAATTTTAGTATTTCTTTTTGAATTATTTTTCATATGGGTTATAGAATTGAGGGTTATAGGGAGGAACATTGATTATTATGTATGTTTGATGAGTTTTGTGGCGTGAAAGATTGAATCTTGGGGTCCGAAATGAGCACCCAAAAGCCGGCTATGACGGTTTGGGACCTGGCTGAGAAAGCCAAGAAGCGGATTGTTTATCTGATCATATGCGTGGTTGGGTTGTCTTATCTCATGTCCTGTAAGTTTTGGGTTTTTTTGTTTCACTGAATTTTGTTACAGATTCATCATAATTTTTATTGATTAATGGTGAAGATTCATCTTTTTTAATTGGTTCAATTGGGTTATTTATTCTAGATTTTAAATTTGATTGTTGTGTTCATTTGGTTGATGGTAATTTATTCATCATGTCTGTTTTGAAATGTTGTCTTATCTCATGTCCTGTAAGTTCTGGATTTTTTTGTTTCACTGAATTTTGTTGTAGATTCATCATACTTTTTATTAATTAATGGTGAAGATTCATCTTTTTTAATTGGTTCAATTGGGTTATTTATTCTGGATTTTGAATTTGATTGTTGTGTTCATTTGGTTGATGGTAATTTATTCATCATGTCTGTTTTGAAATGCTACAGTACTAGATGTGTTTGAAATGTTTGAAATTCTAGATGGGTTTTGTCTGCTAGAGAATTAAGGAAATGTTTGAAATTCTAGATGTGTTTCTGGTGAAGTGCTTGACTTGAGTTGTTATTGCTATTGATTTCTACATCTTTGGTGAAGGTGGGTTTTGTTATTGACTTGAGTTTTGTTTACTAGATGGGTTTACAGTACTATATGGGTTTTGCTATTGCTATTGCTATTGACTTGAGTTTGGTTAAGGTTTTGTCTGCAATTGATCTCTACATCTTAGAATTTCTATTGATTTATTTTTCTACATCTGGGATAGATAGCATTGAAAATTTTACATCACCCTCATACATATGTACGTATGTACATGCATTCATCTATACATACAAATATAAGAATATGGTGGAGAATTGGAGAGAGAGAGAGAGAGAGAACCATAGAGGTTTTATATGTAAAATGGGTTTTTGAATTGGGTTAGTTTGTATGGTAAGAGCAGTTGAGCGTATTTGAAGTTTCATAAACTTTTGATTAATCAAAGAAGAGTACTTCCTTGATAATCAGATTTTATGAACCCAAAGATTTCTGAACATTTTAGATGGATCTTTCCCTGATTAGTGGTTAATTATACCCATTATGACATGGATGAGTTTTGTAAATTGGTGCTAGTATTTAGTGCTGTTTGACTTAGTTGTTATTGCTATTGATTTCTACATCTTTGGTGAATGTGGGTCTTGTTATTGACTTGAGTTTTGTTTACTAGATGGTTTTACAGTACTAAATGGGTTTTGTTTACTAGATGGGTTTTGTTATTGCTATTGCTATTGACATGAGTTGGCGAAGGTTTTGTCTGCTATAGATAGTATTGAAAATTTTACATCACCCTCATACATATGTACATACGGTTACCTCTCCTCTCTTTCTCAAGCCAATATCTGTAGAAAGGAATCTCCATCTCTATCCAACAACAATGAAGGTCTATTAACTCTGTTTATAATTCTTAGTTTAAAAAAAAAGACCCATGCCTATGCCCATTATATTTAATTTAATTTTTCAAGAAAAGGGTTTTTCCCCATATTTATCCGAACAATTGTGCTCTAAGTTGTGGTCAATTGTTTATTTTTTTGCCTAGCAGTTTATTTTTTTGGTATTTATTTGTTTGCTATTATTTGAATAACCATGTATTTACTTGATGTGAATTTGCTTTCATCATCAGTTGATAAAGAAAAGCTCCCAAGGAAGATTTTGAAGCTCAATCCTACTACCTATGAGTCTTAGAAGTACCTTTCTTCTTTCATTTTGGAATTCCCTGATTCTTTGTTTTTTTTTTCCCCTGGTTTATTTTCACTCACATACACCAACACAAAAACAAACTTTTGATAATTTTGTGGTCAGTTGATTTTTCTTTCAATTTATTTTTTCGTTTACCTTTTTAATGTAAATTTCATGCTATTTATTGATTGTTTTGCTCATTATTCTTTTTTTTGTTTGTTTTGTTTTGTTTGCTTTGTTTTTTAAAGCTCAGGTCATAGAGGAGTAACATCCATAAAGTAAGCACACTGTATCATATGTTTCATTATCTTTATCTACCATATGTTATTTAATACTTTGTTTTTTGTTTTTTTTTTTTACACTGTGTAATGAGTACATCTAACCATAAAGAGGTGGAGGAATTCTGTTTCTCCCCTGTTTATGCTTCCATTCACCTAGCTATGTTTGCTGGGTCCATGAGAATATCTTTGTTAAAATTTTGTTAGATAGTGGATAATGACATATGTAGGGTTATTATTTTGGTTACTAATTCTTTGTTATTTGGTTATTTTTCAGTTAAGGGATTTTACTAATTCCTTTTTTGTTTTTCTCCTCAAGGTTGGTGTTGATGGTACTTGAGGTCTACAAATGGCACTATTTTGTGGTTTGGTTTACTCATCTAAATTTGATCATTTTATTTTTAGTTTAATAGTGATTACTAAAAATTTATGTTTGTTTCATCCGAGATGGTCCTAGAACAATTTGTGATCAATGTAACTTTTGATTTGATTCTTTGTTGTATTTTCACAGGTTATCTTGAACCAATCAAAAGTTTCATGTAGTGGTCTTTCTATGGTTTTTTGATATACTATTTAGGGCTATATTTGTTTGGGTATGCTACTTAATTTCTCTTAAAAGTTTTACGAAAAATCATCTAGCCTTTGTTGGTCGATTGATTGATTCTAAACATTTTTGGTTGTTTGATCACAACTTTGAGACACTTTTCATAAAACATTTTTATGGTCGTTAACATTTTTGCAACACATAGATTGTAATACAAGAATTTTATTAGATAGTGCCTTCAGGCATAGGCAATTTCTAGTATATATATATATAAAAGAAGGGAATCAAACACTTCTTATGGAATTGGAAAACTTGATACAAATACTTCAAAAAGAAATTTAATGTGCACTGTACAAGATAACAAGCTGCAACATAAAGAAATTTAATGTGCACTGTACAAGATAACAAGCTGCAACATAATCAGATCAGTATTCAAGACAATTCAGAAATTGGTCTGATTAGGAGCAATGAGACCAGCTTACTGATAATGAATAAAAAAAATGAAGCAACTAAGCATTGTTATTCAACACAATGGGCATGCTAAAAAGCTAAAATTGGGAGCTCTAGGATTCACCACTATTGATATTTAGTTAAGGTTACAATTAGTTTTGAATACAGTGAAAATGCTCAAAAGATAAATGATGGTGAAAATCGTACCTTCCCTTCAAATAATGAAGCATCGTACAATCTCTCCGAACAAAGATTGTATACTTTGTATTTTCCCTGCATATAAAAGGTTAATTGTAGATATCAGGAATTCCGAGTAAATAACAAATGATATATGCAGTGAAAACGAGCCCACAAACATCAAAAAGCGCATTCATTCGAATGGCATTATCCACTGAAGATAGAAAGGTGTATTGACCGTGACATCATGTAGCAGCAGGCTGAGGAAGTAGAAAGCTCAAAAATACCAAATGCAATAAAACCACAGATCCATCCAAGAAATTCAGGACCATATCCATAACAATATTATGGTGGTGTTTGGGAACTTGGTTCCCAGATTTTTTTTTGATTTTTTCCACTAAAAGACAAAGGTTTTGCAAAACCAAAAAAAACAAATTCAAACAAAATATCACATCCAACCCCATAATCATTTCACGTTTTTTCTCACAAACATCACATCCAACCACAAAAAAACCCAACTATCTTCCCAAACACTAAAATTTTTTTATCCAATAATATCCTACAACTAAAAAAACCTACATAAAAACCCACTTCCCAAACACCCACTATGAACTTGAAGAACACCCTTGGTCACAAACAGCCCTTCTATAATTGTCACAAGAATCCTAACCCAAAGTCAAATAATGTCAAAACGTACTACATGAATTCAAATTTAGATGTTTACCTTATGATGAGTTTCAAAAAACTTGATCACTTCTTCCATGTGATTGCGATAGAAACCCTGCATCAAATTTCTAAGATAGTATTAATATAAATTTATATACTTGTCAATAATCAGATTAAATCTGACATGAGCCATATTGTTTGTTTACCTCAACAAATCCAAAAAATCCAGAGCTCATATCACCAGCAGGAAATCCCATAGCAATTATATTCTCAGTTATATAAGTCATATCTAGATCAAATCCTCCTTCCTGAAAACCAGGGCATTATCAAGTTGGATCTCCTCAGTGACATCTTAATTGAAAAGGAGTTATATTAAGCAAAGAAGTAATATAGACCATTGAGAAAATGCATGAAATGATTAACTTTAATATTATAATGCTATTTGATTACACAAAAGTGACGAAACACCATTAAAAAAACAAAGAACTTAAAATCTTCAGAATTGAAAATTTTGAAGTATGCCATATAATTTGTGGATAGAATCAATCTGTGACATCTTAATACCCAAAAATGTAATGTATCAAGCCAACAACAATGAAAGATCACATCTATTTCTAAGCATATTAAATGGCCATCATGTCAAAAATATTGGCTTGTTGTAAAGCTAATATCTTTAAAATGCTTGTAAAGCTTTGCATACTAAGGTCAAAATCTTAGCTTACTGTTGGTTAAAGATAACAAACTGTACTGTAGCTTAAGATGAGTAAATGCTACATTTACTTTATTTCTGTATTGAGAATTTTTGAAGTGTTGTCCAGTCTTGAGGTCAATTTAAACAAGAGTTCCATTGTAAGGATTAATTTTGCTCAAGATAGATCGTGTAGGCTTGCAGGGCTGTTGGGGTAATTCCATATTTACCTATCAAGTATCTAGCTAACCAAGATGATGGAATGCGGGATGCTAGAGTTGTTTCATCACTTGAAAGGGTAATTTATTTTGACAGTCATATGCTGGCAAAGCAGGATTATTACTGACAATGACACGAGAAATTACATCATTAGATACAATTTCAAAAAATATAATAGTTCTTTTGGGTTAAAGGATCACATATTTCATTTTATAACATTTCAGTTGGAAGTAGTTTTTCAATCAACTAATTTGTTTATAGATCAAAACAAGGTAAAGCCGACAGTAAGATCCAAGACAAGTTCCCATCATTATATATACATATATACACAAATAAAGATACAATTACCATGTGAATAACACAAAATATTAAGCATGGATTACAGACAACTATTCGAACAAGGTGACTGGTGATGAATACCTGAACAGTTCATGGGCACATATGAAACAGGAAGAGTAATTTTATTAATAAAAAATCTTAACTGAAGTTCAGAAAAAATATTTTATAATCTCAGCACTAGTGTCATTAGTAAGCTACCTGATATCTCCTTTTGTTTTGAGAGACAATATGGCGTGCCTTAACTTGGACCGCTTTCACTGCACTAAGAGAGGAGTCAACAAAACCTTTCGTCAATGATTCTAGAACACTTGATTGTGCAGTTGTTGAGGTGCCTTCAGCTCCCTCACTTTTCCCAGAAGCTTTTGCAGGCAAATGCAATCCCATGCTACTGGCGAGACCAGCAAAGGTAGACTTCGCAGCATTTCCAGTCTGTGAATCCCCTTGCCCTGGCTGTGGAAGTTTAATATTTTTGGCCCAAGATGAAATGCCAGAAGTAGATAGCCTAGAAGATGAGCCATCTGCAGAACTATCTTTCCCAGAGACAGCTGGAGCAGAAGCTTTATCACCAGAGGCTTTACCAGGATGCAGAGATGATGAATCAGCAATTTCTGAATTCATTCTTCTAACAAAACATATGTGGTCTGAAAATTGGTCCAAATATGAGGCCCAATTAAACAGCAGGAAAACAGATCACTGTGCTCAAGTAGGAACTAGAAGTCCACTTGAAGTATAAATTAAAACTAAACATAGAAGAACTGCACATGTTACACCTGGTTCAGTAAAAATAAGAACTACATGTTTCATGTAGAAGATTATTTATGAGATCTGCATTGATCGCCATTACATAGAATGCAAGTTTAGTGGTTGATATTATTGCATGCCCCAAGTAACAAAATTATAGGTTGCCTTTTCTCAACAGTCCAAGCAGGAGTTCTACATAGAACAGCATATATAGAATCAACAATAAAATAAAAGCACAATCATAATGCAAACAAAGCAGATGCAAGGCCTTTAAACCCAATATAATAAAGCAAATGTATTCAATAACATTTTATTTAACATCATTTTTCAAGTATTGGTGATGCAGAGTGAGTATCTAAGAAACACATACTTCTACGAAGGTGCCTTGTCCGAGACACTCCAACACTAACAGTATGTAGACATCCAAACATGTCCTATTATTTTTAAATTTTTGTGGAACCGGACATGTTTTGGACACTTGGGGGCCATATGTGTTCACCACTTGAGCGCACATAAACCACATTGCAAGTTTGAAGAAAATATCTTGCGAAGTTGTGATTTACTTATTAAATAAAAACAATGTGAATTTATACCAATTAATCCCTCCTTATTTGTACTTTTAAATTTAAGAATTCTAAATCCCAAACCTTCCAATCATACTTCTTTTTTAATTCGTAGAATATGGAAAATGATTTCTTACTATTTTGATATAATAGGATGTAAATGTATTTGTAATGTTAAAAACTGAAAAAAACAATAGTTATTTTATGACTTTTCCCTTTCCTTCGCAAATCCCTCCTCAAATCTATGATCCAAACACAATGTTAAAAAAAATATTATTATTGGTGTGTTGTGTAATCATCTTGACTTTTTTAAAAGTTTCCATTTCAACATGTACATATCATGTCGTTTTTGTGTCTTGTGTCATGCGCCATAAAATTGATTGCACATCCTTTGAAAAGAATCCAACTACATGCTAGCTTAAATATGTTCAGTTACGTGATTTAATCATGTGCTATTGACAACGATACACCTTGTGTTAACTTCAGTTTCATATTTTCGTTAGTACATTTAAAAGGGCATGCATTGGTCTATTGCTCCTATATCTCCAACTTGTTCTTTTTCTTAAATACCATCTCTTAAATTGCCACAGTTCATGAATAATAACAAGAACATTCCAAAATCCATTAACACCGAAATAAATAAATAAATAATGTACAGACTTGTAGGCGCTGAGTATTCTGAATCAATATCTTCAGTGGACGTTGTTTTTCCACAATGCACACCATAGCCTGACAAAAAAGACCTAATTTGTTTGACAATAAACAATACACTTACAATGTCAATGCATTTGAGAAATGCTGAGTTATGCATTTGGAATTAGATACAATTACGATAACGAGTGTTCTTGCAAATGTAAATGGCGGTGAGATGTAGCACAATCGCATGAATTTAAAGATCAAATCAATCACAAATTGCATTGCGAATTGAAAATATATATATATATATATATAGAGAGAGAGAGAGAGAGAGAGAGCGATGGCAGATCACTTACGAGGATTGAAGAAAACGTCCGTTTAGCTCGTCCTGGATCAAAGAAATCGAGATTGAGAAGCGTTCGAGACAGAGAATGAGACTGGAGAGTTTCGAGGTGATCTGATTGAAGCAAAGCTAGGGTTCTCTGATGAATGCGAGTGAATTCGGGGGCTAATGGTGATGAAAAATTTGGCAGTTTGTCTCCATTTACAGCTTTTGAGTTAGGAATTGTTGTTGCAAATTTGCAATGCCTGCCTCTGTTTGTGTTCTGGGTGCAGCGGCTGAGAGAGCTTTTCCGTGATTACTGGTCACTGGGGTCCACACTTTCCATATGACAATGACAATAACCACCCATCCAAACTAATTTCTTTCTAATGAGAGGCTCCTCTCCGGTTGGTATCTCAATTGCGGAAAATCATTCAATATTCTCCGAACATCACGTGTTTATATTTTAAATTAATCATTAATTATTTAGAGATTATTTGAGGTGTCTTAAACAAGTATATTTTTTATTTTTTTAGACTAAAAAGTTTAAGGAAAAAATATGAATGTTTGGATTAACTTTTTGACTTTTTATAGAAAAATATGTATTAAAAAATTGTATAAATTAGTGTGTAAAGGAAAATTAGGATTGAGAATTGTGCAGCCGTAATTTTTGACTTTTGGTGAATAGTGATAACTTTTTAACTTTTTGAGTAACTTTTTAACTTTTTGACTGTTTTGAGAGTTCCCAAACTTAGCCTTAGTTTCGTATTATTTTTTTATTCTTAACATAAATCGTGAGTCTTTATGTTTCTTCATCAATTAAAATCTTAAGAAATGCCACATATTCATACTCTGAGAATACTAAATAATTACCCCCTCAAGTAGAGGGTGTTATTAGACTTTTGTGTTTGTGTAAAAAATTATTGGAAAATGTTTGGACTCTCACAAAGGAGGAGGGCTTTCAATCTTTACTGATGTATTAATTATTGATTTGCTTAAATTTTTTAAGGGATTATATTTGATAGTGTCATGAATGGTTGATATCATTTTGAGAATTATGGGGTTATATTTTTTGGGGTCTCTATCATTACTAAAAATTATTTTGATTGAATGTCGATAGTTATTTGATCACATTATATTTTTACAAATAATATATTTTAGAAATTATACTTATCATTAATATAAATATGATCTGATCAAGTGAAAAAGTAACTTTTTTTTAGAAAATAAAATACTCAAAAAGCCTTATATATTCAACAATTCGAATTACGAATGCAAGTTTTGTGATGAGTCTACAAAAACTCAAAAGCTCCCTCAATTTGATTTAGAGGAGTGATGGAGACCCCCCTCTAATCACCACCCTCACCACCCCCAACACACATGTGGCGGATGGTGATTGGAGGACAATGGGGAAAAAAAAAAATCCAACCAATGAGAGAGAGAGGGGGTCAAAGGAGGTGGGAAAAAAAAGGGAATCTTAGACATTTTTGTTTGATTTAACCTGAAGAAAAGCTAGACCTTCTTTTTAGTACATTGTTTTTTAGGATTAATCACTTTTTCTCTACCTAATTATGATTACTGAATATTAATTTTAAAATTTTAAAGTTATACAATTTTTTAAAGGGAAATTATATTATATGACAACATAATTTTTTCAATAATATGACTAACAATTTTTTGATAAAAATAATACCAAGTGTTATGTGAATTAAAAAAAAATTAAGAGAGCCCAATATAATTATACAAAACTTGTAAGACTTATTATATTTTATTCAAATTTCGAAAAAAAAAAATTCAATATATATTTTTTTTAATTATAAATTTAGGCTATGTTCGGTATAAATGGTTTGAGCTAAAATAGCTATAAAAAGATAAAAATAGGTTAAAAAACTAATAAGATAAAGTATTACATCCAAACCATAAATCATTTTATTTTTTCTCTCATAAAAATTTAAAAAGCCAAAAAGCCCATCTCAAACTAGACTTTTTAGCTCCAGACTAAAATAACCAAAATGTCAAAAAGTTAAAAAGTCAACTTACATCCCAAACGAAGGCTTAAACTCTCAATTACAAAAATTATTTCACTTTCATTTCTTATTTGTTCTATTTTTTATAGTTAAAGTGTCTAGCCGTCAATTTCAAAGTAGTAATGATACATAGCTCTAAAAATAAAGTTTTAATATGAGCTTTAATGATGTAAAAAAAAAAAAAAAAAGTAAGTAAAAAAAAACTAAAATATCACATCACATGGTGGGACCCATCATTAGAGTCATTTCTAAAGCTTTTTCTCTAGAGCTCTCAAACATTTTTCATTTCAAAAATTCATATACTATGAAACAATATACAGGACTTGAATTATTCATTTAACAAAATGTGTAAAAGTTTTCCATTTTGGATGGTGTTTTGGGAAAATGAAAAAAAAAAAGCTGATTTTTTTTTGGGGGGGGGGGGGGGAGTTTTTAAAAATGCATTTGGAAGTATTTTTTTTTATTTTTTTTATTTTTAAAAAGTATTATAATATAGTGTCACATTATTATGGAAAATTGTAAAATTTTCATATTACCCTCAAGTACATTTAGAAAATTACTATTTTACCCTAAAAAGTGAGTATTTCAGTAATTACAGATTTGGCTTATTTATCTCTTCCCAAATGAAAATATAGCTCAAAGAAGCTGCATTTTTCCAACTTCCCAATAGAGCATATAGATAGAGACCATTATTTATCTCTTCCCAAATGAAAATATAGCTCAAAGAAACTGCTTTTTCGCTTATTTCAAAAAAAGCGAAAAAAAAAAACTGTTTTTTTCTAACTCCCCAAAGAGCACTTTATATAGAGACCTTTATTTCGTTAAATTATTGATGTTAACGATTTTAAGCCTATAATGGTGAGTTTTTCTCGTTCTTTCTTTTTCTTTTCTTTTCTTTTTTTTTTTTTTTGGCTTTTTTTTTTTGTTTTTAGTGATTTTTTAATTTTTTTTAATTAGGTTTTTAAATTCAATTTGATGAGAAGAACCGAAATTTTTTTTTAAAAAAAATCAAAAAATAGTGGACTTTTTTGGATTTTTTAATTCATTTACATAAACGAATTGGAAAAATAAAAAAATGGACATAATTTTTATAAAAAAAAAATTAAAAACGAAAACAATTAAAAATAAAAATGTGACTTTTTAAAGTGTTCCTAAACGCCATTTTTTGATGATCTATCTATATCTATATTTATATTATATATCAAGTGAACATTCGTGTTGGTGTATTGAAGTCTTGATTTCTTTATGTGCCAAGTGAATTTCTTAATTTTGTTTTTTAAAAAAGAAAAAATTAAAAAAAGGATATAATATTGGGAAAATTAGTCTAGGGTCCCTCTCCCACTTTTCGTAATGGAAGAGATCCACAAAATTATTTTTTGATGTCTAAGGTCCCTAAACATATCACAGAAAAATTTGACCTTACCAAATCAAAACTCATCTCTCTCTCTCTCTCTCTCTCTCTCTAAACTTCTCGATTCTCAGACTCCGACATCCATTTGTACCTCCGCGCCTAAACTCCTCCGATCAAAGACTCCGACATCTTCGTCCTCGTCCTCGTCCCCGTCCTCGTCCTCGTCCTCGTCCTCGTCGGCTGAATCTGATACGAACCCATGTGAAGAAGACAATTCGAGGATCGATTCGGTATCTGAGACAACCGGTGATGATGATGATGATTCAACGTTTATGCTGAAGATACCCAAGATGTTGACGATGTGACTGTCATTTCTCTGAGCTTGGTCTTCCATCTCCATATTCCGAACCCGGACATCCTTCGAAAAATCAATTTACTAACATTCACATACACACCAGAAGAGAGGTCATAGCCTATCATCAGGTTCTACTTCTCCAAGAACTCCTCTGAGTTTGGTACCTGACAGCTATTGGGAAGAAAAGTGGAGAGATCTGCACAAGGCAGAAGAACTTAAGCAAAGTAGTTTAGAAAAAACAAGTGCCTAACCAAAAAAAGGGTTGGTCGAAAAAAGTGAGAGTGAGTCTATCTAGAACTGAATCTGACCCGTCCCCATCAAAGGTTGACAGCAGTAAAAAAGAACCCGAACCATCCGTGAGAAGAAGTTTGCTGGAGGATTTGTCTAAGCAGCTTGGATTGGAGGAAGATTCAGCAAAAATAGTATGTAATGAAGATTTGGGTCTACTAGAGAAATTCTCTGGTTTGTAAACTGAATTTTCGCTTCTGCAACTTGTCTCCTTGTCTTGGCTTTTCTTCAAACTTACTGCACTATCGTCTCCTCAACCAAACCATAAATAAAGTAAGACCATTTGTTTTCCTGAATGCTATTTGCTTTCATGTCTCCATGTTAGTTGGGTCTCTTATATTTGTTCTCTAGGTATCAACATTTGTGTAACCTCTCTCTCTCTTTCTCTATTTAATGTGTTTGTGTGTGCATTGTTTTTCTCTAGGTTGGATGGAGAAAAACTAAAGAAATTTGCAAATCAGAGAAATTTGAAGAGAATTGGACCAAAGAAATTCAAAATTTCTCTAGACTCAGCCAATGCATTAGAGAAATACTGAGAAATTCTAGGAAGAATTGGGCCAGAGAAATTCTAAGAATAATTGGACCAGAGAAATTCTGAGAAATTCAGAATTTCTCTAGATTTTCCAGAGAAATTTGGTCCAGAGAAATTTTAAATTTCTCTGGGCCAGAATTTCTCTAGGCCAGAATTTTTCTGGATCAATTTTCTCTGGACTGAAATTTCTCTGGATCAAGGTTGAGGGACCTTAGACATTATGAAAATATTGTTGAGGGACCTTAGACATTATGAAAATATTGTTGAGGGACCTTAGACATTATGAGAATATTGAATGTCTTTTATGCTATAAAATCTTAATATCAGGGACCTTAAAAAAAAATCCCTATAATATTTTATTTATTTATTTTATATTTATTTAAATTACGCACGCTTGCATGTCTCAATCACGAGGGTTAATAATGCAAATATATATATATATATATATTTGTCTTTTGCAAAATCTTCCTATCTTATTATCACCTCATTGGTGATGAATTTATGGATAATGTTTAATTACGTCTATCATTCACTATGTTTGGATTGAGTGATTTGGAGTGAAAAGAAAAAAAATGAAGAGATATGTATTTCTTTTACTTGTTTGGATAATTTAAGTGGAGAGAAATTGAGAGAAACTCATTTATCTTATAATCTTCATTTTCAATCTTTCCAAAAGCAGAGAGATTGTGAGAGAAAACAAACCAACAGATTCTTATATTTTTATAATACTAACGTTGTTCCTATAAAAAATAATAATAAAATGATTAACAAAATATAAAAAGGTTATTTTTGTAATATAACATAAAACAGTATCTTTTATTTTCTCTTATGAAATCTAATCAAACAAGAAGGAAAGAAATCACAATTATTTCTTTTCTTTATTTTTTACTTATCCAAACAAAAAAGAAAAAAATCACAATCATTTCTTTTCTTTTATTTTCTCTTATAAAATCATTTATTTTCTTAAGTTATCAAACATAGTGTTACTCTGATCCTTTTGTCAAATACCATCCAGTTCCAATTACGTCTACATTCTCCACCTACATACACACGAAGCTGACGAAACGACCAAACACAACAAGTCTAATATGGATGGCGGAGAGGGCGGTGGCTCTCTAGACGATCTCTCATCAACTACTACTACTACAGCGACTGTTGTATCCCGGTGGAGCTCCGTCGTGTCCCAACGGTACCAGGGCCGACCTTGAGGGTAGGCAAGAGAGGCCTGTGCCTTGGGCCCCCAAATTTGGGCTAAAAATAGGGGCCTCCAAATATAATTTTGTGTTTTAGATATAAAAAAAAAGCACAAATACTATAGGCCCAATTGAATATGAGGCCTAAAAAAAAAAAGAAACACAATCCACAGATTGAGTCTGTTAACTTTATTATTCATTGAAAAGGATATGGTGGATAAATTCGATTATGGAAGCTTCATTAGTGATTTTGCAACTAAAAATGTGAGAAGGGTAATGTTTATGTGATAGTTCAATTGTAAACTTGATATTGCTAAACTATAAAGCAACAAGACTAGTTTTTTTTTTTTTTTTTGAGCATTTGTAATGATTGCTTCCTATCTTAATATATGAAAGTAAATGTTTATTTATAATTTTAATGATTATATGTGCAAGTACTTTTTTTTGTGATTACAAACAAATAAAAAAGTTGTAATTTATCGTTTTATCCATAATTTTTTTTTTTCCCCCAAAGTAAGAAGGGCCCTATTTCCGAAATTCGCCTCGGACTCCCTAAATCTCAAAACCGGCCTTGAGCGGTACCAACATTTGTTGGACATGTCAAACCTGCACGTTCTCCACCGCTGGATCACCTTCGCGGCCATCGCGACCATCTACATAATCAGAGTCTACTTGGTCCAGGGTTTCTACATCATGTCGTACGGCCTCGGCATCTACATCCTAAACCTCCTCATCGGGTTTATCTCTCCCAAGACCGACCTGGCGTTCCAAGACCCATATGACGATGGCCCAACCCTCCCCACTCGGGGCTCCGACGAGTTCTGCCCCTTCATCTGCTGCCTTCCCTAGTTTAAGTTCTGGTGAGTTGCGTTTCGCTTCTATCGATCGATATTTCACTTTGCATTGTTTTTAATTTGAGTATTGTGTTTAATTTGTCTGACAAATTTGTAATGAAATTTTTTGTGAATAAGCCCAACCCATCTAAATTTTTTTATTTATGATAGAATTTCCACAAACAAATTGAATTGATGATTAATGCTAGTATTGTTCTGTTGCTGCTGATTACTTTCAAGCGTATGGCTGTTTATGATTTCTCATGGATTTTTATTTTTATTTTTAATCTATTTGTTGAGTGATGATTATGTTAATGTGAAGAATGGGTTGTCAATAGAGGCAATCAGCTTGGTTTTCAAGTTTACATTTCAGAAAATTAAAGTTTTTTTATTTTTATTTTTCGTGTTTTTTGTTTTTATTGAATTTTTTAATATTTTAAGTAATTTTTTTAATTTTTAAATATACCTAACATAAATATACTTAAAAAGTATAATATTTGTCAAAAAAATCTTTAAAAAATTCACTAAATATAAAAAAATATAAAAAAAATAAGTATATTTTTCGTATTCTTGCGTATTTATTGATTTTTTAAATATTTTTTTACAAATATTTTATTTTTTAGTTATATCTAAATAAGGTGCATCTAAAAAAATAAAAAAATTACTTAAAATTTTTAAAATATTCACTAAAAATAAAAAAATATGAAAAACAAAAAAGTTTAATTTCTAAAAATTAAATTTAAAAAATTGAAACCAAACACGGTGAACATTACTCTATTAATAGGTGAACAATTTTTATTCTGGTCTGGATTGTAGGGGAGTTTTCAATGTCCATCGATGCACAAGTGCTTGTTGAGGCATGGTCTGGGTAGTTTTCTTCAATTTCCACAAGAATTTGTTTATAAAAAGGAAAGATATATGCTGCTTCTATGGTGTTTAACTGCCATAATGTTGGTTCTATTATGGCATACTGGTATTCCAAAGTCAAAAGTCCAGCCAATACATGCTTTGCTTACTTCATATAAGTGAAAGTGATTCCTACTTTTTGTTAGGGACAACCAGCTTTTTGTTCGTGGACACATTCTTGAAAAAATGTCTGATAACAATATATTCAAGTACAATGAATTATGTAAATTTGATTTAGTTGTCATCAGGTTAATTTTACTTTTAAAGATTTGTGCTACCTTGGATTAGACATATCTAAGGATAAGATATTATATTAAAAAAAGGCCATGTTGATGTATAAGGTTCCTGTTTAAAGTAGGGTTTAGGAGAGATAGTAGGCAGGCAATCTTTGTCACCTTTTTTTTTTTTTTTTTTTTTTTTTTTGAGAAGTGTTTGGTAGCTCGAATAGAAGCCCCGGATCCCCCCCCCCAAATTAAAAACGACATCGTTTCGTCGTTTTGAATTTTTTTTTTTTTTTTTTTTTTTTTTTTTTTTTCAATCAGAGAAGAAGCAGAAGAAGAAAGAAGAAGGGAGGAAGAAGAAGAAAGAGGTAGACGGCGGAGGCGGAGGCAGAGGCGGAGGCAGAGGCGGACGAGCTGCGACGATCGGCCGGGCGATCTGCGACGATCGGCTGGGTGATCGGCAGAATGGAGGGGCCTCTCTCTCTTTGTTTCCCTCTCTCCTCTCCTCTCTCTTTCTCCCTCTCTCTCTCCGACGATCGGTTGGGTGATCGGCAGAATTGAGGGGCCTCTCTCTCTTTGTTTCCCTCTCTTCTCTCCTCTCTCTCTCTCTCTCTTGCCTTTCCCCCTCCTCAGATGTAAACGAGAGAAAAAAAAAAAAAAAAAACGGGGGATTCGGGGGAATGATTTTTCTAGGGAAAAATCGTTTCTCTTTTTTTTTTTGGTCGGGGGTGAGGGAGGAAATAAAAGATGTTCTGAATGTTAAAAGCCTCGTTTGGCAATAGCTAAATTGCCAAAATAACTACAAAAAAAAAAGAAAAAGAAAAAGGTTAAATAAATTAATCAGATAAAATGTCATATTCAAATTATAATTATTTTATTTTTTCTCTCACAACTATCACATTTAAATCAAAAGTTTTTCTTAAACGGAATTAATTTAACTAGGCTAAATTAGTTAAAAAGTAAAAAAATTGGGTTAAATTAGCTTTTTTCAAATGAAGACAATATTTATTATAGGGAAAGAAATCTGTGAACATGAAAAGGAAAGAAATTTTTAAGGTCAAAATTGAATGGCTGAAGGATGAATTCTAGATTTGGAAAGAAGTATTTGCATCTGGTGTAAAGAATAATAATTAATTGATTGGTAATGTGGCTTGGGTTTATCCACGATGATGATTTTTGAAATTTTGTTTGGTTTTTATTTTCAGAATTTATTTTTTAAAAAATTAAAATTTTTTATTTTTTTTATTTTTACTGAATTTTTTTAATATTCTAAACAAATTTTTTTTTGATTTTTAAATACACTTAACATAAATATACTTAAAAAGTATAATATTTATAAAAAAAATTTTAGAAAATTCACTAAATACCAAAAATATTAAAAAAAAAGAAGAGAATTCAATACATTTTAAAAAATTTCTGTATTTATTGATTTTTTAAAATATTTTTTTATAAATATTTTACTTTTTAGATTCATCAAAGGTGCATTTAAAAAAATAAAAAAATATTTACTAAAAAAATATAAAAAACAAAAAAATTTAATTTTCCACTGAATTGGGGGGGTGGGGTGTTTGGGGTTGTCATTGAGGTTACGTTGGGTTAATCCATAATGATGATTTTTGAATAGTTTGAACAAAATAAATTAGAATACACCTGATTTTGGGGGCAACCCCACAAAGCAGCCACTTTGAGCCTCCAAAAATGACTGAAAATAGGGCCCAAAAAATACATAATCTTATACTTGTCTATATATAGTTTGAAGTAGTAAATAATCTAAACTAAATGAATAAAAGGCCCAATTTAAAATATAGATTCATTAAAAAGGTCCACTTGAAATGCAAAGCCCAAATTAAATTAAAAGGTCCAAAAACACTTGAGGCCTAAATTTTTTAAAACTTAAATAAAGTGAAACTAATTTTAGGCCCAACAATCTATTGTTGCTGTTCCTCATTCCTCCTGTGCGTTGTCTCTTTCTGCCATCAACTCCGACTCTCCACCGTCCATCCCAGGCCTTCGTCGGTGGCTGCCCTTCTCACCGCCAGATCTTTCAAATACTCGGTGAGTACTATTCTTGCCTCTGATTTCGAACAATGAATCAATCATCTCAAAAAATTGTCAATTACTTTACTTTACCCTCTCAGTTCCTTCTCAGAGTTATGTGTTTTTTTTTTTTTATAATTGGTTTTGCAGATTATGTGGTTGATTCTGATTCATAATGAATTCCTTTTTGTCAATGATGTTCTATGAATTGCTTTAGAGTTAGGAGGGCTTAGATATTAATTTTGTTTTCAGTATCTGTTCCTTAAATTTTTTCAAAAATTAGTTTGGTGAAAAAAAAAAAAAAATCATTTTGGTCCTTTTTGTTATCGTAAACTTTGTTATATATTTAAACAAAATTTAATAGACTTTTTGTGAGTATCATTTTTTTTTTTAAATACGTATGAAAGGCTCCATATTTAGTGTTTGCTTTGGGTCCCAAAAAACTCAAAGGCGACTGATACCATGATAAAAGAAAAATAGTATTCAAAAAAAAAAAAAAATTGATAAAAGAAAAATAATGTTGATGATACCAGTTTTGTCGGAGGAGGAATGGGTCGGACAGGGCCCGGAGCTCCACAGGATGATTGAACTTCGTCTTCCCAGTTGTACCTGCACCAAGTCCGTCAAGAAGGAACCCGGAGGTGGGGTTCCTTCCGGAGGACCCTCCGATGTTTAAGTTAGAGGAGTCTCTAGTATAAAAAATGGAAGCTTTTAGCTTCAGGAGGAAGAAGAAGTAGATGGATAGAGAGAGAGTGATTACTTGTATATATATTGATTTCTTCCATACCTTTCTGGCGTCTTCTTCTTGTCTGGCCCTTGGGCCTAAGTTGGGTTAGGAATTGTTTGGACAGCCCATTGGGCCACTTATTTAGGGCTATGCCCATCAGTAGTCCCCTATTCCCGAGTGCAACTTTAGTCCAACGAAGGGAATAAGAAAGAGTAAAGTAGTCCCCCAAGTCACCGAAGGAGGCAGGGCGACGGTGGCCAAATTTATTGTGCAAATACGTGGGTGCTGCGATAGAGGTAGAACCGCTCAAAAACCAACGGGGCAAGGCGCAGTGAGAGTTAAAGGGAGTAAAGTTGGAGATTTTGGGCCGGCGCAAAGCGGCGCAGACTGCGTGCGCTGAGAGGAGTCGGCATGTGCAAAATTGTGAGGAATGTAAAGTGCTAGCCCTTGTGTAGAGCAATGCAACCGAGGCTAAGGCCTTTGGAAGGTCGGTCGAGGACCTGGGCAGTCGGCTGATGGATTAGCTCGTACCGTAAGTTTGTACTCAGTTTGACTGAGGCTTTTTGGTGTTCGGTCTGGCCGAGATCTTCATGTGCTCAGACTGGCTGAGGCTCTGTGGGTGCTCGGTCTGGGAGTCTTTCGTACACTCAGTCTAGCTAAGGTCTTTGGGTTCAGTTTAACTGAGGCTTCGGACGGTCAGCCGATGTAGAAGAAGTTAAATACCTTACTTGTAGAATTAGACCCAGTCTTGTTGAAACCTTACTTATAGAATTAGACCCAGTCTTGTTGAGTTTGTTTAGCCCGTAGGGTCTCACTCGGTTTGCAGAGCGCGTTGGACGGTTAGCTAATGGTTTTGGAGGTCGACTGATGACCGGGGGGTCGGACTATGACTGTTGGAAGTCTTGGAGGTCGGCTAATTTTTGGAGGTCGGCCGATGACTATTGGAAGCCTTGGGGGTCGGCCGAGCAATTTTGGAGGTTGGCGGAGTACTTTGGCGGTCGGCCAGTGCTCTTTGGCAATGGGCCGATGGATTTGAGATGATCTATTGCTCGCGGAGCGAGTGGTGGAAGAAATGGTCCCTATTGTTGCTGAGGACGGCTGTTTGGACTTGATCCTAATTATGATGGACGATTTGTAGAGGCGGAGGGGTAGAAACTGGTAGTTCTTGTTGGAACATGGCTTGGTTTTGCTCAATCAAGTGGTTAACGCTGTCGGCGTTTCTTCGTGAAGTATGGAGATGGATTGTTTGGGTTAGGAGGCTCGGCTGGGGCCCTTCTTGTAGTGCCTTGGAGGGCTTGGTTGTTGCGTGAGCGTGCTTGGACACACCGTCGAGCCATTACTTGATCTAATGTGATGGTGCTCGGTGAGTCCGTGTGAACGGTGAACTGGCTTTTTGTAGGCCATATCGGTGGTCCTTCTTCAAAGTTCAATATTTTGGTCGGAGAAGGGAAGTGTGCTTAGTCTCCGTTTGATATTGATGGCATTCAAGCTGTGGAGCAGCTGGTGGCCTCCCAAATGTTTGTCTTCCGTATAGTGGTTTTCCACATGGAGGCCTTTCGCATGGAGGTCTCCCATATGGTGGTCTTTTGCATGAAGGTTTTCTATATGGTTGTCGGTCGCCCGTTGGGATCGGTCGATTGGTCTTCCACGTGGGGGTCTTAGAAATGATTTAGGGCAGACAGCAGACTGACGTATATTTAGAGCTTGGTCCCAAGTCATGATCTTGAACTCCTTCATTGTTGCTTGTGCTCATGTTGTTTGTGCTCATGTTAGAGGAGTGGGTATCTGTGTGGTTTGGAGTCTTCTCCATGCTCAGTCCGGCTGAGACTTTGTAAACTTGGTCTGGCCAAAGTCTTCATGCTCAGTCTGGCTAAGGCTTTATGTAACTCGATCTGGCCGAAGTCTTCATGCTCACATGCTCAGTCTGGCTGAGGCTTTGTAAACTCGGTCTGGCTGAGGTCTTCGTGCTCAGTCTGGCTGAGGTCTTCGTTCTTAGGCTGGCTGAGGCTTTGAGTAGTGCTCAGTCTGGCTGAGGCTTTAAGTAACTCGGTCTGGCCGAGGTCTTCGTGCTCAGTCTGGCTGAGGTCTTCGTGCTCAGGCTGGCTGAGGCTTTGAGTAGTGCTCAGTCTGGCTGAGGCTTTAAGTAACTCGGTCTGGCCGAGGTCTTCATGCTCGGTCTGGCCGAGGTCTTCGTGCTCAGTCTGGCTGAGGTCTTCGTGCTCAGGCTGGCTGAGGCTTTGAGTAGTGCTCAGTCTGGCTGAGGCTTTAAGTAACTCGGTCTGGCCGAGGTCTTCGTGCTCAGTCTGGCTGAGGTCTTCGTGCTCAGGCTGGCTGAGGCTTTGAGTAGTGCTCAGTCTGGCTGAGGCTTTGTAAACTCGGTCTGGCCGAGGTCTTCATGCTCGGTCTGGCCGAGGTCTTCGTGCTCAGTCTGGCTGAGGCTTTGAGTAGTGCTCAGTCTGGCTGAGGCTTTAAGTAACTCGGTCTGGCCGAGGTCTTCGTGGGTAGGATCTGATACCATGCCCCTCACGACTTTAATTACTCGGTCTGGCCGAGGTCTTCATGCTCAGTCTGGCTGAGGCTTTATGTAACTCGGTCTGGCCGAGGTCTTCGTGCTCAGTCTGGCTGAGGTCTTCGTGCTCAGGCTGGCTGAGGCTTTATGTAACTCGGTCTGGCCGAGGTCTTCGTGCTCAGTCTGGCTGAGGTCTTCGTGCTTAGGCTGGCTGAGGCTTTATGTAACTCGGTCTGGCCGAGGTCTTCGTGCTCAGTCTGGCTGAGGTCTTCGTGCTCAGGCTGGCTGAGGCTTTGAGTAACTCGGTCTGGCCGAGGTCTTCGTGCTCAGTCTGGCTGAGGTCTTCGTGCTCAGGCTGGCTGAGGCTTTGAGTAGTGCTCAGTCTGGCTGAGGCTTTAAGTAATACTCAGGCTAGCTGAAGTCTTCATGCTCAGGCTGGCTGAGGCTTTGTGGTCTGAAATGTTATGAAATGTGCAACATGGATAAAAGAAGTTTGAATATCTTACTCATGATGTCCTTGATGAGGAAGAAGTAGACCATTCGGATATGGCGGAGGCGTTGGGGCTCCGTCTTCGTGCTCAGTCTGACTGAGGCTTTTTGATCTGAAATGTTATGAAATGTGCAACATAGATAAAAGAAGTTTGAATATCTTACTTATGATGTCCTTGAGGAGGGAGAAGTGGACCATTCGGATATGGTGGAGGTGTTGGGGCTCCGTCTTCGTGCTCAGTCTGGCTGAGGCTTTTTGATCTGAAATGTTATGAAATGTGCAACATAGATAAAAGAAGTTTGAATATCTTACTCATGATGTCCTTGAGGAGGGAGAAGTGGACCATTCGGATATGGCGGAGGCGCTGGGGCTCTGTCTTATTGGTGCTGAAGTTGTCGACCGACCAATGTTGCCGACCGACTAATGTTGCTGACCGACCACTGTTTGCCGACCGACCACTGTTTGCCGACCGACCTATGTTGCCGACCGACCACTGTTTGCCGACCGACCGACCACTGTTTGCCGACCGACCACTGTTTGCCGACCGACCTATGTTGCCGACCGACCACTGTTTGCCGACCGAGCTATGTTGCCGACCGACCACTGTTTGCCGACCGACCTATGTTGCCGACCGACTAATGTTACTGGGTTGGTTGGCGGTGCACGGGGCTCAAGGTGCAGGGATGCATGTGATGATGTGACATGACACAGACGTAGGGAAAAGAGAGAGAGTTAGTGGCTTGGGAAGTGTAGCCCATGTCTTCACGTGGGGCAATCTGGGCCTTTGATATAGATCAAATGGGAAATACCTATCCAGAGCTTTGTTCTTGAACTTTTTGCTTGTGTGTTTGTTGTTGTTTTTTTGAAGTCTTGACGACTTTGAATTGCTTGGTACGGGGGTTGATTTTGGTGCGTGGGTAGACTTCCGCAGTGCTCACCAACGACAATGGTGAGGTGAGAGAATCATGGTGCCAGCGAGAGAAGTGTAGGCGGGGAAAACGTCGCCGCTGCCGCCGATAGGAAGCCATGAATCATGTGGTAACCATTCACTCCGACACTGAAGGTGGGTGAAAAGGAAGCTATTTCCGGTGACAATGAGCACAACTGCCAATCGGACGAGTTTCCCACAGACGGCGCCAACTGATGATACCAGTTTTGTCGGAGGAGGAATGGGTCGGACAGGGCCCGGAGCTCCACAGGATGATTGAACTTCGTCTTCCCAGTTGTACCTGCACCAAGTCCGTCAAGAAGGAACCCGGAGGTGGGGTTCCTTCCGGAGGACCCTCCGATGTTTAAGTTAGAGGAGTCTCTAGTATAAAAAATGGAAGCTTTTAGCTTCAGGAGGAAGAAGAAGTAGATGGATTGAGAGAGAGTGATTACTTGTATATATATTGATTTCTTCCATACCTTTCTGGCGTCTTCTTCTTGTCTGGCCCTTGGGCCTAAGTTGGGTTAGGAATTGTTTGGACAGCCCATTGGGCCACTTATTTAGGGCTATGCTCATCAAATGTAAAATACAGAAATTAGTATTATATTGTATTTATTTATTATTTTAAATATATATATATTAAAATATATAAAATATATATTTTTTGAAATATATAAAATTATAAAACATGTATATAAAAATATATATACATATAATAAATATATAAAATTATATATTATTATGTGTCCCTCATGCGTTATGTTCTATTTTTTAAAAAAATTGATGTGCTAAATGTATCCATCTTATGTCACGTATGTGCTTCTTAGATTCATGCTTCCTTAGAACTCAAGGACAAATGGAGCAGATTATGTTCAAGTAAGGTCATGAAATATCTTTTATCCCTTCTTTTTGGTGACAATGGTAGGTGTAACCAATTGGTTTCTTCCATTATGTTAAATATCTTTTGTATGTTCAAGTAAGGTCATAAAATATCTTTTATCCCATCTTTTTGGTGATAATATCAGATATCATGAAATGATATGTTTTTGGGTGAATATGAAATGAGATTTTGTGTTTGCCTTCAGTTTATTTATTTTAATCTAGAATCTTCATGCTACTTTAATTGCTAGAAAATTCCTGCTTTTTGGTTGGTAATGTAACATGGATTGAGCTCTCTTTCGTTTCTTTTTCTTCTTGGAAAGGTACTCAATCACAAAAGCCTTCTGCATTTGTTTGGTGATGACATTCTTCAGCGTATTTGATGTGCCCGTGTTTTGGCCAATACTCCCTGTCTACTGGGTGCTACTATTCACTCTTACCATGAAGCGACAGATACTACATATGATTAAATACAAATATGTTCCATTTATTGTAAAATTAGCTGGTTTAATTTGTGTCTGGTTCGTTCATTTTGTTAGCATCAAATTGTCAATTTTGGTAAATTTCTCTTTTCAGCGGTATGATCGGAAGAGGGAACCCTTGACAGAAAGTGCTAGCCTTACTTCCTAGAGATTGAAACTTCAGGTAGTTTGAACTATTGATGCTATTCTATACATAGTTCTAAAAATCGGCCGATACGCTATGTATCAAAAAAATAGGGCACGGCGACAAATACAGGCCGGTATACCGCTGAGATTGAAAATCACAGGAGAATCGGTCGAGTCCTGGTACGTATCGGTCTATAACCATTACACAAGCTGCGACGGGCTGATACTCACCGGTTCGGACCGATACGTAAAAAAAACCTGAAAAACCTGTGAAATGATTTTTAAAATTTCACCGTTGTGACACTCGATTCTTGATACGTACCGATCGATACTACTGATACCGATACTTCGCGATCGATACCGTTACGTTACCCGATACCGCGATTTAGAACATTGATTCGATGTCACATGCAAAGATTGCCCAAGTGGAATTGCCCCCATTTTTTTATTATATTTTTTTATAGGTAAATTACATTAACTTTCTTTATGTTGTGTTTGGTTTGGGGATTTAGGAAGAGATTTGAAAAGACAAAGGGAAAAAGTGTATGAAACTATGTGAAATGTTGGTATATTTTATTTATATTTCACCTATATATTTTTTTTCCTTTCCAAATTCATTCCCAAATTCTCCAACCAAACACAACGTTAAGGTTTGGTGAAAATATTAGTAGCCTTACAATTTTGACATAATTATATTAACCTCCCTTTTGGTAAAGACAGAGAGACCGGAATTAGTGCAAATAGAGTGAAATCATAAACCTAAATAAGGAAAAAAATATACATTTCAGTGTGAAATAGATAACATCAATTTTTTATTTATATGATTAACAAATTATTGATAAAAATGAGACTAAATGGTATGTAAATTAAAAATTTAAAGCTGTGTTGGTTCATGAATTTGGGTAGCCATTAAAAAAGAGAAAGAAGAAAGTTGAAGCAAATAAATGAAATATAAGTTAATTTTTTTTTTTAATTTCTTTTTATCTTTTCACATTTCTATGTAAATCCATCATACACAAGCCCAATATATACTTATAACAAAATTATGAGACTCATAATATTTTTTTTTTCTAATTTTAAGGAGGTCAATATAATTTATTTATTTTTCATCAGCAAGTGCTTTGCATAGCATTTTTAGTAGGTAATGCCAAAGAAGTTAGATTTTATAATTTCTGAACATGTAAAATTAAGTTCTAATGTAGTTTTTGTTTGACCTGATACTTTTTGGGTCAAATTTGACCTGATACAAAGCAAAGAAAAAAACTGTAACTCGGGATTTATTTCTCCATGTGAAAGCATGCCATTCTTTTGGGTTGTTCATATTCATATCCACATCCTTTCTACCGTCAATGTTTCCATCAATCTAGTTGCTTTGTCAGCTGTCACACACCACACCAGCAACAGTAAGGAATAATATTCTTTTTCATATCATTGATATTTTATAGTCTCCATTATCAATTATTTCGCTTTTTATGTTTGCTTTATGAGTGGGCTAGGTAGCCGAAATTGGATATTACTATTGGCATAGATGGAGTAGGAAATTGCGAATAGATAAGAAACCTCCTCCCTCCACGTCGAAATCACTTGCAAATGAGCTGTATTAGTTAAGGTTTAGTTTGGTATTATTTTTAGCTTTTTTAGGTTTTTTTTTTTTTTTTTTTTTTTTAAGGATAAAGAGTTGTTAAAAAAATTGATTGAGGCTAAGTTTGAGACTTCAAAAAAATAGTTAAAAAATTAAAAAATCACTTAAAAAGTTAAAAAGTCAAAAAACTTAATTAAAAAGTCAAAGAATTTATTTTTTTCTATTTTTTGCACATTTTTCATAAAAAATAAAAAATTATTTCAAATATACTAATTTTTTATCTCGTATTTTAGTCAAAAAACTAAAAATTACTAAAATAGCTTATTTTTAAAAATTGTTACAGAAATTATTTTTTGTTCTTGAAAAAGTTCCCACGGGTTTGGAAATTTTATTTTGTATTTACACTACAACATATAAGACTTTTGGCGACCAATTATTTTGGTCCCTAAAACTATTATTTTAGTCTCTAAATGGTTTTTGTGACAAAATTAATTTCATCACTAAAAAAGTCACTAAAAGTGCGTCAAAAATGCCTCATACACCCAGTTATCCCGACCCCCAGTCACCCCCAGTGAGGTGGCACTCATGTGATTGTCACGTGACTGTGACTCTAAGACCAATCTGCTCCCCCACTCCATTTTCAGACCAATCTGCAGAAAAAAAAAAACAAGAGGAAGAAGAGAAACAGAAAAAAAAATCTGCAATCATCAATCCAAATCAAACCCAAAACAAATAGACTAATACTACCTTTCACTATCTTCATCCTCATCGACATCTTCGAGCTTCGCTTGCTCGTCTTCGTCGGGAGGTACAGTGAGCTCCAAGTCAAAGAAGGGTCCATCGTCGTTGGTCTGTGGTGGGTCACGGCTGTGACAATGGTTGTAGCGGGGCGTTGGAGGTGGCGCCACCGCCTCGCCAATACTTGAGCAAGCTGAAAGCTTCCATGGTTGGGAGAGCCAAGGTACAGGGATGGTGAAAGTTTGGTGGTCTTATAAAGAGAAAGAGGGTTTGAAATTGGGTTTTAATGGGTTATCTTATGTTCTGCCCCTTCCATTTGTAGCTCAAGATCTGTTTTTGTTTTCTTCTTCTTTCTGAAATTCTAAAGATCTGAGTGTTTTTCCTTTCAAGCAGATAAAATTTTGTTGTTTTGTGTTTTGAATATTTGCAATTGACCTCAAACATAGAAAGAAGAAGAAGAAAATTTCCCTCTGTTATCGAATCAAAAAAATTTCCCTCTGTTATCGAATCAACAACGGACGGTGAGGATGATGATGATGGTGGTGATGATGATGATGATGATGATGAGAGGGAGTTCAATCTCTCTCCCTCTGACGATTTGTTCTTCAGTGGACGACTCATTCCGATCGCCGAATCGAAGACGAAATTGCAATCGTCTCTGTTGAAATTCTAGCTTTTTCCATTTTTTTTTTCCAGCTGTGTTTACACATCAGCTGCCACCTCATCGCCACGTCACTGGGGGTCGCCACGTCACTGGGTGTCGCCACGTCACTGGGTGTATGTAGCGGGACTGAAAAGTGCGTCTAGAAAAGTCTTTAGCGACCAATTTTATGTTGTCACAAAATGTTTGATTTTACAAGACTAAACATTTGGTCGCTAATACTTCGTCATAAAATGTCCCAATTTGGTCGCAAAAAACAAAATAATGACACTTTTAACGACTATGATATTTGGTCGCTAAAAGACATGTAACTTTTTCTACAACACATTTTCGTCGCTAAAAATCAAAGTTAAATTTTGTAATCATTTAATCTCATAGCTAAAATGCACAAAATTAAATGTCATCCAATCATATTAAAAAAAAAATGACATCCACATATCAAACCCACTCTATTCCCAAACCATAATGAGTATATAGAAAGTAAATTTGACAAAAATTAAAACTGAAAGTTTCCAAATTCAAATCAAAGTAGTAACAATTCAAATGAAGAATAGCAACAATAGTTTCTTCAAAGAAAATATCTAAAAAAGCATTTTCTCAACATCAATATCAGGCTTTATATCAGACAGGCTTGGCACAAGAGGCTTCAAGCTGTACTTAGGTGTGACACCCTTTGGACATCCCTGCAACCCAAAATTCAAAAAGAAGAATCAAATAATGAGAATCAACACAACATAACCTCATTAAATAATCAATAGTCATTCATAATCAAATAAGTTACAAATAATGAAAAAATACATTATCTCAGTGTACTTGAAGTATTAGTGAGCTATAATAAGAATCAACACAACAAGAAAGTGAGTCACCTAGAATCAACACAATAAAGTTATCATAATCCAAGCACGTTATCATAATCAAATGTTCTAAATAACAAACACACTAAATTTATAACTATGACAGATTTATCTAGAGCAAAAGGTACTTACTATGATGGTAAATCAGAAGTAAAACCTCCCCGATTAATCTAGAGCAAAAGGTACTTACAATAAAAGTGATAAAAAGAAGTCAATTTGCTGCATAAGAAACACATTCAGGTCCAAGCCAAATAATGTAATAAGCATTTAAAAGTTTTTATTCAAATTCAATTGAAATGCATAAGAACTTCTCTTGCTAGTTTATTGCCTAAAAACTCCTTAGAGAAGATGATGAACTTAATAAGCTAATCAAAACTACAGATGAAATAGACTGTTTGGCTAAAAAAACAAAAACTAGACCTCCTAACTGATGAACTCCCTAAAAACAAAATAATTGTGGCATTTTTTCGACATAAACATTGGATTTTATTAAATTTCAAACTGTAGCTATGCACTTCAAGATGGAAATGTCATAAGTTTTCGAATGTAAAGCAAAAGAATTGAGGCATTTTTTTTTTCTGCCATACTTTTCTTGGCGAAGTTTTTCAGCCATAGGATCCAGTGGCACTTCCTTCACTAATTCAAGAATTTTTCCCTTCTGTGCACTCACTTTTGCACTTGTCTTCTTGAGGACCTTTTCTACAATAGTTGCAGGTGCAGGGGCAGGTACGATATAGAATTTGAGACAAGAAAATAGGGCTTTTTGGCATTAAACCCCAACCTTCTCCTGTGCACCAAGCAGAACATAGAAACTTTAAGAGGGGAAAAAGTAGTAACCTCCATTATTGAATGATCTCATTCAGCAAATGCAGAAGCAACACAACCTTGGAAAAATTTAACCTGCTTCTCCGCTTCCATATTCTGAAAAGGAAAAAATAAATAAATGGAATCAGATTACAAGGATCAATATTATGATGGCCAACCTACCCTGAAAAATATCCCTATTGGATGCCTCTCTCTGTCCCTACTGAAAACAATGAACCATACCACTGTCAATTTAGACTCTACAAGCCAATCATTAGTTTTCATGCAAAAACAAGACCATCTTATCTTACAAAAATAATGGAACAAAGAAACCCCCCAGAAAGTGGGAAACGTCATTGGCATAGTGTTTCATCACTTCAATCAGTATGCAATCTAAAAGAATAAACCAGTAGGCATTCTTTGCCCAAAAACCTAAGACTAGTAGGATAGCTACCATTCCATTAGTGAATAATTCATAAGTTAACTTCCTGCCAACACCTCCAATGTGAACACATGTGCTGGATGTAGAGAGAGAAAGAGAGCGATACCTTTGATACCTCTGCAGCATGTAAATCAGCCAACTGGCCCTGAGACAAAATAGGAAACATGTAAGATTGTTGGCAGTAGGACTATGCAAGTGCTTATAAAAATAAAAAATAACAAAGTGAAAAAAGGTAAGGAGCCTCACTTTGATACGGTAAGCTTCCGAAAGCTCCTCTTGGAGATTTAACTTCTCTCTAGTGCAAGCAGTTAACTTTTTCAAGCTCTCAATCTCCTGCTCCAAGCCAGCTGTCCTAATGGGGGGGATAAATTCACAATGCATTCTTATTTCCAATTTGAAAAGATAATGCCAACGCATACCTACCAAAAAAAATATTAATGATAACAACTTTATCTAATGGACTTGAGATAAATAATATACCTCTGAAAATGCATTCGAGTAGCCACAGCAAGGTAACCAGGACCAGCTTGCTGCATACACAGCTGTTCAATGTCTTTACGTAACTCATCACGCTCTACAAAACAGTATCAACACATCAAATCAGAATGCAGCAGCTGAGAGGGGCAAGTGAATTAACATTACATCTAGTGAGCAACTTATAAGATTCATGTGCATTGTATTAAGTTGGTAAACTATATAGTGCAATGCAGCACATCCTGCCACTGTCTCCATCCATTCAATTAAGCACAGGATGAAGAGACAAGTTTGGCTCAAAAGAAAACAAAATGATCAGGTTCCAAAATCAGTTATTGGAAAATATTTGGATTTCAGATATTGGCTGAAGTGCTTAACAGGGATTGCAAAGGGAGTAGAAGCTCTGTTTTTTGCCACAGAAATGTGAAGTATCCACAAACAAAATCAATTTGATGCAACTTAAGGGGAATATGCAATGATGGTTGTAGAACTTTTGAAGATCTCTTTTCCCCTCTCTTTCATATGGATTGCATTTAAATGTAGAAATAGTGATAATGATACTACAAGAGACAAATTGAAAGCAATTGAAAATTGAACATGCAGACAGGCTAAATTAGCTAACCAACAGGTCAGTTGGCCAACCGGAGAGTGCTTTTTCAAGAAAAGAAGTGAATAAGGATCTGTATAATACTTCCAGGGGAGGAATTTTTATAGCAAGGATCTGCAACTACATATTATTTCCAAAGTATTTGTTGGTAACAATTCAAAAAATCTCACTCCTACGTAACGATTTATTTTTTTATTCACTATTTGAACATTGTCATTACAATCCAAGGAAAGGAATTTTGGCTTACACAGAAGTAGTATAATCAGAAATGGAACTGTATACATAGCAAATAGGTATTTCATAAAATAAACATTAGAATATTTCCCTGGCCTAAAATATGAGGAATAAAAAATGAATAAACAACTAAAGCTTAGATGCTTTTCACGAGTGAAAAAAAATAAATAAATAACCCAAAAATAAAAATTCTATTACAATAAAATGAAAAACAAAAAAACATATCATTTAAACATTTACCTTTCATGCCTTTCTTTTGCCGGCATCAACGCCCTGAGTGACCTGAGTGATTTCACGGCTGACTCAACCATATCCATCTCATACTCTACTTTCTCATTTGTCCAGCACTGCAAACAGTAGAACAAAGGTTGAGGAGCAGCATTAATTGATGTTACTTTCCAGTATTAAGACAGTTTATTACCATTATAAATGATAAACAACCAAAACAAACAGCAATAGAACCCATCATCCAATTAGTTATTCATTTTTACGCCTAAACAAGAAAGAAGAAGATGCAAATTAACTTATTTCCTGAAAATTATCATTATTTTCCAAATCACTTTTTTAACCCCAAAAAAATCCTTCTTTTTTTTCAAATCATCATGACCACTCTTCTAAGAAGAAAAGTTTTTTCAAATCATCACGGCCAAATTGGTGTTCTACCAAATTGTTGATCGTAACCCACCACCAAGAGTACCTGCTGCAGTACATACAGATAATGAAAAATAAATAAATTTAGACAACAAAAAACATACTGATTTTGATTTTAACAAAGAAACATCGCCACTGCTGCTCACTTCTCTACTGAATTCCCGATCTTTAGATAACTCCCTGCCGCAAGAGGAAGAAGTTGAACTCGTTAATCAAATACTCCAGCTAAGCAGCCTGCATGATTATTCTATCAAATTAACTAACAATATAAAAAATATTATTCTTCTTGCACTTAAGTCTTCAGGTAAGCAACTTTCACATATCTGTTTGGGTTTTTGGATATTTGCTCAATAAGAATCATAGTAACAGTGATAATACTGGTAGTGGTATCTAAAGCAAAGTATATATAATTAAACACCTTTGATTCATTTTCTTCTTGTATTTGCAATAGATTATTTACCTTGTTTGCTATAAGTGATTGGAACCAACAAGATTATGCTTTACCATAATAAAGATTATTAAGAGCTTTATGAATTTTCTATTTCACTTTACTCTGTTTCCTAATCTTCTTCAAATAATTGGAATCATGTGGATTCTAATGGAGTGCAGTGCATTTGAGTTAATACGCTCGTTTGGCATATAATCCCATCAAGATCATTTTAATGCTTCTATTTTGTTGAAAATTTATACAACCTCCCAAATTGAACCAAACTCATGCTTGCCTAGTACACTCTAGTTTGACAATTACATGCAATGTGTTCCCAAAATTTTCTACAGGTCCACAACCTCCAATAATGAACTCTAAAAAGGAAAAAAATAAAATAAAAAGTTCTACACATAAAGATACAAAGGATACAGCTCTTTCGAGATGCACAAAATTGCATCAAGCACTCCTCCCAAAATCCAAATCATAAACATGAGACTAATTGCCTTCAAGCAGATTCTAGGGATCAAAACCTGAGTTTATGCTCTTAAAGCTTCATTTCATTATTGATTTATAACAAAAATGGCAAAAATAATCAGAGAATAGATTATATGCTTGTGTCCTTTTTCTCTTACACATCCCCAATTCTTCATCTTCAACACGCATTAGATTAGACATACATATACACACACACACAAGTTCAATCTATGTAAACAATTGTTCAATTCCAACAAGCATTAAGATAAGAAACAAGTTTAGTCTCTGTAAAACACAGATTGAAACACAATAAGAAATTGAAAATACATAAACAGGTCGATTACGGAGATCGATTACGATAAATAGATATTGAAACACAATAAGAAATAAAGTAAGACATAGATTGAAACACGATAAGAAATTGAAAATACAATAAACAGTTCAATCTATGTAAAACACAGATCGATTACGATAAAAAATTGAAAGTTCGAATTGGAGCTCTTACAGGTCGATTACGAAGAGAGAGAGAGAGAGACGCACCAAAATTTGAAGAAGATTGAGCTCCCAATCTGCCTTGGAGCTCCCGACTTTAGGGCTGAAGATTGAGCAAACCGAGGTGCGAGAGATTGAAGATTGACAATTGAAGATTGAGCTCAATCTTCAATTGTTAATTGAAAAACGACTATTGATCTTCAAATGTGGAGCCCAATCTGCCTTGGAGCTCTTACAGGTATGAAGATCGATTATGGAGGGAGGGAGAGAGAGAGAGAGAGAGAGAGAATATGAGCAAGTTAGGGCTGAAGTGAAGAATGAGGTCCCGACTTTTCAATTGTTAAAATGATGAAAATAATTGGTCTCAAATTGTTTTTAATTAATAATGGCAAAAATATTTGGTCCCTAAATGTTAATAATATATTAGCAACTAAATTTATTAATCTAAAAAAATTATGTAAATGTATTAGCAACTAAATTTATTAGTCTAAAAAAATTATGAAAATATTAAGTAAGAATATTAATAATTATTTTTACAATCTTGTAAGTAAATTATCATATGTTTAAATTTGTCCCTAAAAAATTATTTTTAGCGACCAAATCTAATTAGTCCCTAAATATTAGTCTCTAAAGGACTAATTTCTTGTAGTGTTAGTAAACTTTTTTGAATAGTTATGATATACATATATATTTATACTTTTTCTAAATTAAAGGAACTGAAAAGTATAAAATTTTAATATAACTTAAAAAAAATCATCAAAGACATTTTCTTTTATTTTTTAAGCAACAATATATATATATAAAAATTATTATGGAGGTCAATTACATGCTTGGTCAGTTGATATGAAATCAGGTGCAACACTAATGTTGAAGGGTTGGTTTCTCTCCAGTTCACGGTTTAGATTGAAAAGTGTTGTCGGGATTTATGAAGTGGATCGTAAATTCTATTTTGATAATATGAATGATTTATTTTATAATACTTTTCGTGTGAAATACAAAAATTAAGTTAATATGATAATAAAATTTTTTCAATTTATCATATTTTGTTTTAAAAAAATGGATGACACATATACTTTTGAAAATAGATTATCTATTTTTTGGTGACAAACCCAATAAATCGAATAATTTATAATTATTAAATCAATTTAATTTTTTTTAAGATGATATACATAAAATGTTTTATAAAATAAATTGTTTGAATCATTGAAAAAAAGACTCCTAATGCGCCCAACAAACCCAAATAATGTCCTCTAATTTAGATCGAGACTGGAGGAAAAATAGACTGTATTGAACTTTTGGTTTGCCATTCAGAGTACTGGCTGTGACCACAGCAGGAGCTGCTATGCCATTTGTGGGCTCATCTTGAGATTGTTTTCATAATCTTAATAGTATAGTTTATAGGGTTTGTTGAATAATTTATCTTTATAAAAAAAATTTAAATTGATTGAAAATCAGTAATCATATATCATATTATATTATTCTTAATATGATTTTAAAAATACATTACATATATATATATATTTTTAAAATAAATGTGATTTGATTAATTAATTATAAATACATGATTAATCTAATTTTTTATATATATAAATAATTTATTTAATAAATTTTACAAAGTGAACTATTTAAATTATATGAATATGGCCGGGATTGTACCCAACAAAAGGCATGGTAGCCGCCACTGCTCCGCCTAATCCTTACTATTCATCCAGTCAATTTTTATTACTATTCTTTGAGTTGCACTAAAAAATTTTGAATCGGGTAAAATTTTTTTGAGTCAAATTTTATTTGTAAAAATGTTGAGGGACTTTAACTAGTAAAAAAAAATATATTGGATCTCTCTTACTATACAAAGTTGGAGATAGATGTTTCACTAATTTTTTTAAAAAAATATCATTAATTGTTAATTTTCAATAATAATTTGAAAATATTATTACAAAAAGTCACTAATAATAAGTTTTAGAGACAATTTTAAAAGATTGTTACAAAAAAAAGTTACTGATTTTAGCTTTTAGCAACTATTTGAAAAATTTACACGGAAACACGTTACTAATTATAAATTTTAACAATAATTTATAAAAATCAATACAAAGAAGTCACTAATTATCAATTTTTTAGTCATTTATGCAAAAAAATGTTACAAAAAAAATATTTTTAACGACATCTTAACTTTGAATAAGATTTAGGGCTGGTTTAACAACTTTAGAAAAAGTCAAAAAGTTACTAAAAAAGTTATCACTATTCACTAAAAAAAATATTAAAAAATTAATATACAAATATTAATACAAATAAACTTTTTGGACCAATCTAGGTACTGACGTAATGAACTAGTCAGTGAAAGGAAAAAAATAATAATTTCCATGTGTACATTCACTAAATTAAATGGTAAAGTTGGACCCGTGGGGACCACCATGAGTCCCTTTTTGATAATCTGAACCGTTCAATATGTAGAACTCGTCTAGTATTATATGCTTGTAAAAAATCACGTCTATCGGATATCGCTATGTAGAACTCGTCTAGTATTATATGCTTGTAAAAAATCACGTCTATCGGATATCGCTAACTATATGATTAAATCAGTTTTGTATAAAAATGGATGGCGTTATAGTTAACAGTAAACAAAAAAAACTAACACGATCAGATAGCTATCGATATCCAATCAACGTGATTTTTTACAAACATATAATACTCGACGAGTTCTACACATTGAACGGTTCCAATTAGAAAAACGGGACCCGTGGTGGGCCCCTACGGGCCAAACAACACCATCCAATCAAAGCCTGAGAAGGAGACAATATTTTCTCATCTACTCAACCAGCTGACTCCACTGCCAATCCATATGGCCTCCTGCCCTATCTTCTCCTACACACTTATTTATACAATTTTTTAATACACATTTTTTCATAAAAAGTCAAAAAGTTAACCTAAACATTCATATTTTTTTCCTCAACTTTTTAGTCTAAAAAAATAAAAAAGTACACTTATTTAAAACACCCTAAATAACCCCTTAATGAAATTAAGTCTAACTATTTAAATATATTGATAGGTCACCCAAAATTTTATTTGGTGATTATGTCACAATCCAATCACTAAGATTATAAAAAGAGAAGTTATTATTTCATGCCCCCACTAGTCAATCTTTGAATTGTCATCTTGTAAAGCATAATATGTAAAGGATAATGTTTCAGACCTCGAATCTTCTCCCCCTAATCTCTCGAATGCCCAAAACGACGTCGTTTTGGGCATTCGGTTTTTTTCTTTTCTTTTTTCCCTTCGTCTTCTTCGTTATGCAGGCTGAAATAGAGGGAGAGGAGAGGGAGTGGGAGAGAGAGAAAGAGAGAGAGAGGAGGCAGGTCGTCATAGCCCTCCGCCGTCGCCTCTGCCCGATCGTCGCAGCCCAGCCTCCGCCGATCATCGTCGTAGCCTCTGCCTCGCAGCCCCGGCACCTCCTCCACCTCCTCCTCCAATCCTGTTGGCCCCCTCCAGTCCTTCCTCCTCCTCCTCCTCCCTTCTTCTTCCTCCCTTCTTCTTCTTCCCTTCTTCTTCTTCTTCTTCCTTCTCTGATCTTCCTTCTTCTGCAAAAAAAAAAAAAAAAAAAATCAAAAACGGCGTCGTCGCAGAATTAGGGGGATTCGGGGGAGGGGGGGGGGAGCTTTCGAGCTCCCTAGCACGGTCCATATGTAAATTATTTATTAAAAAAATCAATATAACGGTAGTTACGTTGATTGATGACATTTATTTATAAAATAATAAATGATAAATATTATTTAAAAATTAGATCATCTATTTTTTAAGAGACATTTGCAATAAAATTATACTAGCCTATCACTCGTGCTATGCACGGAATAATTATAGATATTTATATTTGTTTTAGATTTTTTTAATATATAAATTATGTTTTTTAAGATTTTTTATAAAAATAATTTAATAATCTTATCACTAACCATAGTGTGTGGGAGAAGTTAAAAAAGGTACTGCAGTAACTATGCACGGATTGTATCTATAATTATTTGTATGAGAAAATTTTAAATGCTGATCAGGGGATTTTGACCAAATCAATAAATGCTGAGTTTTTTTTTTAAATAAAAAATTTAAAAAATTCAGATTGAGATATTAAAACTCCCACAGGCCTTGGGGGTTAAAACCCCATTTTATTTAATATATAGTATATATATATATTGGCTATTTAATCAAATAAAAATTGTATGTTTGATTTTGGTTGATTTAGGTGACAAGGGGGAAAGTAAAAAAAATATTTTAACAGAAACGGCCATTTGATAAATGAAAAAAAGAAAAAGAAAAAAGAGAGAGAGTTGCATTTTTGTGTTTACAATTATCTATATATGTGAATTGTGATTTTTAAATATCTTTTTTTTTTTAAATGCCTTCTTTTTTTTCTTTTTTTATATTATATTAAAGTTTAATATTTTGATAATAATCATATGTGTTGGACTTTTCAAGAAATTTTTTTTATACTTATTCTTAATGCATTAAGTGTTATTATGAGGGATAATAATCATATGTGTTGGGACTTTTCAAGGAATTCATATGTGTTGGATTTCAAAGAATTTTTTTTTATACTTGTTCTTAATGCATTAAAGTGTTATTATGAGGGTAAGATTTAGGGGTTGGGAGAAGTTAATAAATGCTAATGTTTTTTTTTTTTAAATTCAAAAAAACAGGAAATTTAGATTGGGAGATTGGAGCTCCCACAAGGCTTAGGATTAAGAACTTCATTTTGCTTAATATATAGTATAGATAGATAATATATAATATAATATATATATATAGATAGATTATAATATGAGAGAAATAAAGTGCTATCTTATTATAATGGAGAAGATCTTATAAAAAAAGTGTAGACATGAATGCCCTCCTATTTTATTGTGTTTACAATTATCTATATATGTGAATTGTGATTTTTAATTTTTTTTTTTAAAAAAAATGTCTTCTTTTTTTCCTTTTTTATATTATATTAAAGTTTAATATTTTGATAATAATCATATGTGTTGGACTTTTCAAGGAATTAAATGTCTCTTTTTTTATTATATTATATTAAAGTTTAATATTTTGATAATAATCATATATGTTGGACTTTTCAAGAATTTTTTTTTATGTTTATTCTTAATGCATTAAAGTGTTATTATGAGAGATAATAATCATATGTGTTGGGACTTTTCAAGGAATTCATATATGTTGGATTTCAAAGAATTTTTTTTATACTTGTTCTTAATACATTAAAGTGTTATTATGAGGGTAAGACTTGAGAGTTGAAAGATGTTAATAAATGCTAAGATTTTTTTTTTAATCAAAAAATTAAGAAATTTAGATTGGGAGATTGGAGCTCTCACAGGCTTAGAATTAAAAATCCCATTTTATTTAATATATAGTATAGATGTTTTAGGTATCAAATCAATCTAATTTTTTATAAGAAAATTTCAATAACTTTATAAAATAATTACAAATAAATGATAAATTTTATAAATAGTATGTAATAATTCTGTGGAGTTATTGAGTAGTAATTTCTTCTACTTTTTTTTTTAATGAATAATTCATATATTATTATCTAAATTATAATTTAAAAATAAATTATTGATGTAGAACTGAGGGTTGGTTTGGGATGTCTTAAAAAAGTGCACTTTTTGACTTATTGGTGGGTTTGGGTTGGGTTTGATGTGATGTGTTAGAGAGGTGATGTGATTTAAATAAGATGATGTGACTTAAATAAGATAGTAACTTTTTAACTTTTTGACTTATTTAGTACATGCCAAACTAACCCTAAACTTAGGTGCCCAAACAACATGGTTACTTTTGTAGACCGAATCTGTCTCTTCTCTTTAAGACCGTGCTGTTGCTGTTGGCGGGAAGTGGTTATTTTTTTATTTTTTAATTATTTAATTATTTTAATAAATTATTTTAATTTTTGTGTTTGAAATAATATTTTTGAGACTAATAAATGACAGATTTATCTCTAACGTAAGACATTCAAGATTAGTCTAAAAGGATAAAATTGCCATTTACTAGCTGGGAGACAGGCAGTCAACGTGACAGCGGCAGGTTGTCAGAGTGACAGCGGCTTAGGCTATTTTTTTTTTTAAATTTTTTTTTTAAAGTCATCTTAAATTACTATTTGAGATTATTTAGTTTTTTTTTTTTTAGTGTTTAAACTATTTTTAGTCCCAAATCTGGTTCCTAAACAGGGCCAACAGTTTTAGGCCTAGTTTGGGAAGATTGAAAAAAGACAAAAAGTCAAAAAGTTACTATCCTATTTAAATCACATCATCTTATTTAAGTCACATCACCTCTCTAACACATCACTTCAAACCCAACCCAAACCCAATCCATATTTCATAAAAAGTCAAAAAGTGCACTTATTTAGGCCTTGTTTGGGATCTACTATATAATCCATCTTTTTATCTTTTTATCTTTTTTCCATCACATCACCTCTCTACTTTTCTGCACATCTTTTCGTAAAAAGACAAAAAGTGCACTTTTTTAGAACACCCCAAACCAACCCTTAGTCTTCCCAAACTAGGCCTTAGGTCTCTTTTGTAATTCGGTTAAAAGTCAATTTATTTATTTTTTGATTTTTTAGATCATGTTATTTTTTGATTTTTTTATACATTTTTAATAAAAAAAAGTTAAAAAAATTAAAAAATTGACTTTTAATCATAATAGATCGACTTTTAATCATAATAGATCTAAGTTAAAAGTTAATTTATTGATATTTTAATTTTTTTGAATCACATCAATTTTTTATTTTTTTCACATTTTTTCTAAAAACATTAGAAAAAACTGATTTTTAGCTTATAAGACAGTTGAGCTGCCCTTATTATGGCATAGTTGACCGTACGAGTTCTGTGAGGGGTCCACTTTTACTTGGAAGTGGCTGGAGATGGTGATGAGGTGAATGAAGTAAACCACAGCCCTAAAGCTAAAGGCTACTTGGTATGCGTGATTCTGGGAGAAAAAGACAACTAAAATGCATGAATTTTTTTAGACCAAGCGTTTCTCATTTCATTTAAGACCAAGTGTTTTTCGCTCGAATAATGCTAAAATGCCTAGTACAGCTGATTATAATTGTATTATTATTATTTAATTAAATTACGGATAAATTATGTTGACTTTGGCAGATCATGAAAAGAACAAAGAAAAAAAAAAAAAAAAACATAAAAAGAAAAGAAATTACAAAATAATAATGTTTTAAGGTACAATACCAACTAAAAACCAACATGAAAGAAAAAAAAAACATAAATCAAACATATAAGTTTGGCATGAATCATCCTTGGTAAACTCCGATAATTATAACTCAAAGCTTCATTAATAATAAAAGGAATTTGCATTGCACCCTATGAACACAAGAGAAGTGACAGAGAAATTACAAAATACACAATGAGGTATCAGTTAAAAAATAAAATAATAATAAGATACAGAATCGGGATGTTGTGCAATTATCAAAGCTGCTCAAGGAGGAGGTTTGTAATAGGAATAAACTGCATAAAAAGTCTGAGTAAAAGTAATCAGCAACAAGACCACAGCAGCAAGGAAGGAGATGATAGCCCAAGGATTGTTGAAGTAATTATGCCTCAAGCTCGCACGCCAAGCATTCCACCTGTAATTGTAATACCTGTTCACCTGCTCCGACAACTGCGAAAGAAAACTGCCATCGATGTCGAAAAGCACTTCTTCCGAAAGGCGGTTGAAGAGGTCCACTACTTCCCCATCGGTGCCTAGCCAGTGCTCGATTATGCCGTGGTAATGGAGGTAAGCCACATCCGCAGGCGAGTTTATCAAATTGTCCATGAATATCACGTACGAGGTTATGTCGTTGTTGCAATCCAGATGGCACTGCTCCAGCGCGATCAGGTTGAGCAACAGCGATTTGGTACCGTCATGGATCAACAGCCGAGGAATGCTCAGAGTCCCGTCCTTAAATTTTATGTCCCAGAACCGATCTGTCTTCTCCTTCTTGAATATAACCCCTGCCTCTCTCAATACAGTCACGCAATGGACCAATTGTTGCCGCCGCTTGTCGGCGACCACCCGGTTCGCCTGCGAAGACCACCGGTTGATCCAGCGTTTGGGTACGGGTTTAGGCCCCACGCGCATGAGACTTCGCCGGAAAACATCGAGGCAGTGAAGCCCGCCTTGCTCTGCGAATGGATCGAACATGGTTAAATTCTTGAACGATGATGAGGATGACGACGACGTCAATGATTCATCGGTTGGCATTAGCGGATCGAAGAATTGGATTGCCAGTTTGGCCACAAGCCCTCTCTGGTGAGGATCGCCGTTCTCGAGCCCTAACAGACGATCCAGTATGAAGAGGGGAATTTGGTTTTCGAGCATTATCATGTCCCTCTGAAGCGAATGCATCGAGGCACGCATCGCGAAGATAGGATCCTTCCGGGAGTAACCTAGCTTCTTGAAGCCTTCAATAGCCCCTCGGAACAGCTCCAGTATGAAGCAGCCATCGAGCACCATCATTTCCACAAATTCATTGCTGCTGAGAGAAATCGTGCCTTCGTAACAAGCACGGGCATCCTGTTCCAGCTCTTTAATGGAGTCCAGATATAGACTAATGTCGTGTTGGGTACGCTTCAGGACACGGTGAAGGGCGCGCCACTTGTGGCGGTCCATGATGCGAAGGTCTCTCCGCCCGTGGTGGTAAGGCCCCAAGGAGACGGTCCGGGGAATATAAGCTTTGTCGTCACTTTTTAGCAGGCACTGAGGGACTCTGTAGATGCACATCTTTGACCAGGCAGATGTTGTGTTTTCTCGGCGGGCTTGGTCGAGTTTTTCTTTGATGTTGATCACCCACTCCGAATGGTCTGGTGTTTTGTTGGTCTCCTCTTGAAATTTATGACCAGTTTTTGGATTGCTCATGATTTGTTGGTGATGATGTTGTCTAATCTGAAGATGTTCTTGATGTTGTTTTCCCAGGTCAATTGATGAGGGGGCTGTAGGAGTGGGAGTAGGACTTTGTTGGATTCTAGCTATTACAGTTTCTTTGAGTTTAAGGGTGATGAGGTACCAACTCAGGAGATCTTTGTTGAAAATTTGCACCATTATTTTGGGGAGTGCTGCTTTGGTGTTGGCTGGCTGGACTCACCCTCAAGGCTTCAATGATTTCAAATTTGACCTGATATAAAGCAAAGAAAAAAAACTGTAACTCGGGATTTATTTCTCCATGTGAAAGCATGCCATTCTTTTGGGTTGTTCATATGCATATCCACATCCTTCTACCGTCAATGTTTCCATCAATCTACTTGCTTTGTCAGCTGTCACACACCACACCAGCAACAGTAAGGAATAATATTCTTTTTCATATCATTGATATTTTATAGGCCTTTTTTGAGAAGTGACTATTTTAGAGGCTTTTTAGTTTTTTAACTATTTTAGTAAGGTATTTTAGTTTTTGTGTTTGGAAAGATGCGATGAATTTTTAGTTGAGTTGTTGTATTGAAAAATGTATTGAAATTATGTTTAAATTTAAAATAACTAATTTATCCTTGAATTATAATTTTTTAAATTGATGTGAAAGGGTAAAATGGTAATTTAGCCGGTTGATGATGACTTTTCAGACTGTTTGACAGTGTAGGCTGCCTACACTGTCCCGGCAGCAGGCTATTTTTCTTTTTCTTTTTTTTTTTTTTTTTTGAAAAACCGTTAACAGTTTAGCTTTTTTGCTTATTTCTCAATTTAACCTTTGTTTGCCAAACACCGCCATAGTCTCCATTATCAATAATTTCGCTTTTTATGTTTGCTTTATGAGTGGGCTAGGTAGCCGAAAATTGGATATTACTATTGGCATAGATGGAGTAGGAAATTGCGAATAGATAAGAAACCTCCTCCCTCCACGTCGAAATCACTTGCAAATGAGCTGTATTAGTTGAGGTTTAGTTTGGTATTATTTTTAGCTTTTTTAGGTTTTTTTTTTTTTTTTTTTTTTTTAAGGATAAAGAGTTGTTAAAAAAATTGATTGAGGCTAAGTTTGAGACTTCAAAAAAATAGTTAAAAAATTAAAAAATCACTTAAAAAGTTAAAAAGTCAAAAAACTCAATTAAAAAGTCAAATATTTTATTTTTCCCCCTATTTTTTGTACATTTTTCGTAAAAAAATAAAAATTTATTTCACATATACTAATTTTTTATCTCATATTTTAGTCAACAAATTAAAAATTACTAAAATAGCTTATTTTTAAAAATTGTTACAGAAATTATTTTTTGTTCTTGAAAAAGTTCCCAGGGGTTTGGAAATTTTATTTTGTGCTTAGTAAACTTTTTTGAATAATTATGATATACATATATATTTATACTTTTTCTAAATTAAAGGAACTGAAAAGTATAAAATTTTAATATAACTTAAAAAAAAATCATCAAAGACATTTTCTTTTATTTTTTAAGCAACAATATATATATAAATTATTATGGAGGTCAATTACATGCTTGGTCAGTTGATATGAAATCAGGTGCAACACTAATGTTGAAGGGTTGGTTTCTCTCCAGTTCACGGTTTAGATTGAAAAGTGTTGTCGGGATTTATGAAGTGGATCGTAAATTCTATTTTGATAATATGAATGATTTATTTTATAATACTTTTTGTGTGAAATAAAAAAATTAAGGCCTTGTTTGGGTACCCAATATAAGTGCACTTATTTCATCTTTTTATCTTTTTTGGGTCACATCAATCAACATCTCCTCTCTACTTTTTCTACACATAATACAAGAAAAGTCAAAAAGTGCACTTATTCTAAACTTCCCAAACTTGGCCTAAGTTAATATGATAATAAATTTTTTTCAATTTATCATATTTTGTTTCAAAAAAATGGATGACACATGTACTTTTGAAAATAGATTATCTATTTTTTTGGTGACAAACCCAATAAATCGAATAATTTATAATTATTAAATCAATTTAATTTTTTTTTAAGATGATATACATAAATTTTTTTATAAAATAAATTGTTTGAATCATTGAAAAAAAGACTCCTAATGCACCCAACAAACCCAAATAATGTCCTCTAATTTAGATCTAGACTGGAGGAAAAATAGACTGTATTGAACTTTTGGTTTGCCATTCAGAGTACTGGCTGTGACCACAGCAGGAGCTGCTATGCCATTTGTGGGCTCATCTTGAGATTGTTTTCATAATCTTAATAGTATAGTTTATAGGGTTTGTTGAATAATTTATCTTTATAAAAAAAAATTAAATTGATTAAAAATCAGTAATCATATATCATATCATATTATTCTTAATATGATTTTGAAAATACATTACATATATATATTTTTAAAATAAATGTGATTTGATTAATTAATTATAAATACATGATTAATCTAATTTTTTATATATAAATAATTTATTCAATAAATTTTACAAAGTGAACTATTTAAATTATATGAATATGGCCGGGATTTTTTTTTTTTTTTTTTTTGAACATGAAAAAAAAGACTCAGTGGTGTCATCATGGCCCCGTTGGGCCCTAGCCCCGGGGTAGCTGGTTGCCAGCTAGGAATTAACCCCCACCAAGTGAGGGACCCACCACCAGGGTACCAATGGAGGGCATCCACACGCCGCAGCAGAGGACAGGGTTCGAGGGGAGTATGGCCGGGATTGTACCCAACAAAAGGCATAGTACCTAATCCTTAGTATTCATCCAGTCAATCTTTGTAACTATTCTTTGAGTTGAACAAAAAAATTTTGAGTCGGGCAAAATTTTTCTGAGTCAAATTTTATTTGTAAAAATATTGAGGGACCTTAGCTAGTTAAAAAAAGCATATTGGACCTCTCCTACTACACAAAGTTGGAGATGGATGTTTCACTAATTTTTTTCTAAAAAATATCACTAATTGTTAATTTTCAATAATAGTTTGAAAATATTATTACGAAAAGTCACTAATAATAAATTTTAGCAACAATTTTAAAAGATTGTTACAAAAAAAAGTTACTGATTTTAGCTTTTAGCAACTATTTGAAAAATTTACACGAAAACACGTAACTAATTATAAATTTTAACAATAATTTATAAAAATCGTGACAAAGAAGTCACTAATTGTCAATTTTTTAGTCATTTATGCCCAAAAAAAAACGTTACAAAAAAAATATTTTTAACGACGTCTTAACTTTGAATAAGATTTAGGGCTGGTTTGGCAACCTTAGAAAAAGTCAAAAAATTACCAAGTTAAAAAGTTATCACTATTTATTAAAAAAAAATTAAAAAATTAATATACAAATATTAATACAAATCAACTTTTTGACCCAATCTAGGTACTGATGTGATGAACTAGTCAGTGAAAGAAAAAAAAAATTTCCATGTGTATATTCACTAAATTAAATGGTAAAGTTGGACCGTGGGGGCCCACCATGAGTCCATTTTTGATAATCTGAACCGCTGAATATGTAGAACTCGTGTAGTACTATATGCTTGTAAAAAATCACGTCTATCGGATATCGCTAACTATATGATCAAATCAGTTTTGTATAAAAATGGATGGTGTTATAGTTAACAGTTAACAAAAAAAACTAACACGATCAGATAGCTATCGATATCCAATCAACGTGATTTTTTACAAACATATAGTACTCGACGATTTCTACACATTTAACGGTTCCGATTAGAAAAACGGTACCCGTGGTGGGCCTCACCGGCCAAACAACACCATCCAATCAAAGCCTGAGAAGGAGACAATATTTTCTCATCTACTCACCCAGCCGACTCCACTGCCAATCCGTATGGCCTCCTACCCTATCTTCTCCTACACACTTATTTATATAATTTTTTAATACACATTTTTTCATAAAAAGTCAAAAAATTAACCCAAAACACTCATATTTTTTTCTTAATTTTTTAGTTCAAAAAAATAAAAAGTACACTTATTTAGGACAACCCAAACAACCCACTAATGAAATGAAGTCTAACTATTTAAATATATTGATAGGTCGCCCAAAAGTTATTTGGTGATTATGTCACAATCCAATCACTAAGATTATAAAAAGAGAAGTTATTTCATGCTCCCACTAGTCAATCTTTGAATTGTCCTCTTTTAAAGCATAATATGTAAGTTATTTATTAAAAAAATCAATATAACGGTAGTTACGTTGATTGATGACATTTATTTATAAAATAATAAATAATAAATATTATTTAAAAATTGAATCATCTATTTTTTAAGAGACATTTGTAATAAAATTATATGTTTTAGGTATCAAATCAATCTAATTTTTTATAAGAAAATTTCAATGACTCTATAAAATAATTACAAATAAATGATAAATTTTATAAATAGTATGTAAAAATTCTGTAGAGTTATTGAGTAGTAATTTCTTCTTTTTTTTTATTAATGAATAATTCATATATTATTATCTAAATTATAATTTAAAAATAAATTATTGATGTAGAACTAAACTTAGGTGCCCAAACAACATGGTTACTTTGTAGACCGAATCTGTCTCTTCTCTTTAATACCGTGCTGTTGCTGTTGGCAGGAAGTGGTTATTTTTTTATTTTTTTAATTATTTTAGTAAATTATTTTAATTTTTGTGTTTGAAAAATTGAATTAAAATTTTTAATTAATTATTGTTTTGAAAAATATTTTTGCAATAATATTTAAAACTAAAATAACAGATTTATTTCTAACGTAAGAGCATCTCCAACGGTTCTCAAAAATTTCATCAAATTTGAGTACAAAAATGGGAATTTTCTCAATCTGGTACAAGGCGCTCCAACGGTGAGCATCAAATGAGCATTAAAGTGAAATTGGGGAGGTGGTCGACCGGGTGGTCGACCGGCCGGTTGACCAACCGGTCGACCGGCAAAGCCAAATTTTTTTTTTTTTTTTTTTTTTAAACTGTTTGAACTGTTTGAACCCATGTATTTCAAAGAGAACCGGGCGACCGGTTGGTCAACCGGCCGGGCAACCGGGTGGTTGACCGGTGTACCACTTTCAACGGTCAGTAACAGTGATTTGGTAAAATCTGTTTCCTGGTATCAGTTTGATGTTTTGTTTGGTGAATCCTCAGTTTGATATGAATTTGGTGCCACCGTTGGAGCCTCAAAAAGTGAGTTTTTCATCAAATTTCAAATTTGATGTTGGATTTGGTTCTCCGTTGGAGATGGTCTAAGAGCATCTCCAACGCTTCACTTTTTTTTTATCAAATCTGAGTCGAAAAAATGACTTTTCACCAAATCTGATACCGAGTGCTCCAACCCTTCATTTTCATCAAATTTTCATCCGGGACAACCGGGTGGTCGACCGGCCAGTTGACCGGTTAGGCCAAAATTATTTATTTTATTTTTTTTTTTGAATTTTCTGAACTTTTTTTTGAACCTTTTGAACTTTTTTCGGGACAACCGAGTGGTCGACCGGCCGGTCGACCAGCCGGTCGACCGGTTAGGCAAATTTTTTTTTTTTTTTTTTTTTTTTTACGGTTTGAACTTGAACTGTTTGAACCTTTCACTGGTTGACCGGTTGGTCAACCGGCCGGGCAACCGGTTGGTCAACCGGCTCCTCTTTCTAACGGTCAGGAACAGTGTTTTAATGAATTCAGTATTCTCTCGCCGATTTGATGAATTGTTTGATGAATTGTGGATTTGATATCAGTTCTGATGAACCGTTGGAGTGATGAACAGTGCTTTTTTCATCAAAATTTAAATTTGATATCCATTCTGATACACCGTTGGAGATGGTCTAAGACATTCAAAATTAGTTAAAAGGATAAAATTATCATTTACTAGCTGGGAGGCCGGCAGTCAACGTGACAATGGCAGGTTGTCAGAGTGACGGTGGCTTAGGCTACTCTTTTTTTGTTTTAAATTTTTTTTTTTTAAAGTTATGCTTAGGCTACTATTTGAAGTTATTTGGTTTTTTTTTTTTTTTTTTTTTTATAGTGTGCAAGACTATTTTAGTCCCAAATCTGGTTCGTAAACAGGGCCAACAGTTTCTGGTTCAAAAAAAAAAAACAAAACAGGGCCAACAGTTTTAGGTCTCTTTTGTAATTAGGTTAAAAGTTAATTTATTTATTTATTGATTTTTTAGATCATGTTATTTTTCTGTTCTTTTATACATTTTTAATTAAAAAAATTTTAAAAATGTTAAAAAATTGACTTTTAATGGTTAAAAGCCAATTTATTGATATTTTAAATTTTTTTTTGAATCACATTAATTTTTTATTTATTTTTATTTTTTTTCACATTTTTTCTAAAAACATAAAAAAAAAACTGATTTTTAACTTATAGGACAGTTGAGCTGCCCTTATTATGGCATAGTTGACCGTACGAGTTCTGTGAGGGGTCCACTTTTACTTGGAAGTGGCTGGTGATGGTGATGAGGTGAGGTAAACCACAGCCCTAAAGCTAAAGGCTACTTGATATGCGTGATTCTGGGAGAAAAAGACACAACAAAAATGCATGAATTTTTTTAGACCAAGTGTTTCTCATTTCATTTAAGACCAAGTGTTTTTCGCTCGAATAATGCTAAAATGCCTAGTACAACTGATTAATTGTATTATTATTATTATTTAATTAAATTAAGGATAAATTATGTTGACTTTGGCATGCATCATGAAAAGAACAAAAAAAAAAAAAAACATAAAAAGAAAGTAATTACAAAATAATAATGTTTTAAGGTACAATACCAACTAAAAACCAACATGAAAGAGAAAAAAAACATAAATCAAACATATAAGTTTGGCATGGCTCATCATTGGTAAACTCCGATAATTATAACTCAATTTTTGATTTTTTCATAATATTGAAGTTAGATAAATATAAACCCTCACAAAGAGAAAAATGTGATTATAATTAGTTAAATGATTCCTTTTTTTTTTAATGTGATTGTAGTTAGTTTAATAGTTCTTTTTTTCATTTATTTATTTTATTATGTGAAAAATGTGATGTGATGTGATTGTAGTTTGTTCAATGACTCTTTTTTTTAATATAATTGTTGTAGTTAGTTCAAGTGGTTTTTTTTTTTTAATGTTATTTAATCTTTTTATTTACTATTTTAATTTTAATTTTGATTTTTTAATATGATATTTTATTATGGAAAAATGTGATGTGATTATAGTTTGTTCAATGACTCTCTTTTTTAATATGATTTTTGTAGTTAGTTTAATGGTTTTTTTTTTAATGTGATTTAATCTTTTTATTTATTATTTTAATTTTATTTTTTAATATGATTGAAGTTAGATAAATATAAACAAAAGGGGATTGTATTCATTAGGGTCACATAATGTACCAATTATTGATGATGATTAGATTGTATTTCGACCCAAAAAAAAATTGTAATTGATCTTTTTAACTCACTATGTTTTTTGAAAAATAAATTATTGTGTTTTTTAATTATCAATTGACTTAATTTGTGATTGATTTTTTTAATAATTGATGATGATTAGATGACGTAAAAAAATTTGTGATTTGTATGATTGAAATTATCTCATTTTGTTTATAATTTGATTTTTTAATATGATTGAAGTTAGATAAACATAAACACTTAAAAAAAAATGTGATTGTAATTTGTTCAATGGTTCTAAATATTCTTTTTATTTACTATTTCAATGGTTCTTTTTTTAAATGTGATTTAATCGTTTTATTCACTGTTTTAATGGTTCTTCTTTACAATTATTTTTTTTATTATGAAAAAAATATGATTGTAGTTAGATAGTATAAAAATATTTGTGATTTTTATGATTGAAGTTATCTCTTTTTTTGATTTGTATTTGGTCTAGCCAAATACAAATTATAATTTAATTTTTTAATATGATTCGAGTTAGATAAACATAAACACTTACAAAGAGAAAAATGTGATGTAGTTAGTTCAACGGTTCTTTTTTTTTAATGTGATTGTAATTAATTTAATGGTTCTTTTTTTTTTCATTTATTTATTTTTATTATGGAAAAAATGTAATGTGATTGTAGTTTAAAAACAGTTCTTTTTTTTAATGTGTTAATGGTTCCTTTTTTTTCAGGAATGCTAATGGAAGGCCCACAACAATTTAAATTTTAGTTATACTATGTTTTATTTATTCAGTGAATTTGGAACAAATGTAATGAATTCTTATTTTTATTACTTTAATTATGTAATGTCAACATTTTCTTTTAAAATTACGTATATTTTACGCTAACAATTTAAAAATATGTTTGATATAACTATAAATAATTTTTTTAAATTCAATCCCGTGCATAACACGGGTGATATGCTAGTATATTATATAAGGAAAATGAGGTTTCTAACCCACAAGTCTTATGGGAGCTCCAATATCATAATCTTAATTTTCTAATTTTTTGATTTAAAAAAAAAAACTCAGCATTTATTGACTACTTCTAATCCACAAGTCTTTTTTGACTTCTCTGATAATTACTGCAACACCCTTTTCAACTTCTCCTATACACTATGGTTACTGATGGGATTGTTAAATTATTTTTATAACAAATCTAAAAAAATAGTAATTAATCCATTTAAAAGGAAAGCTAATTAATCTATTTAAATATTTAAATTACTTTTATGCCTTGATTTACATATTTCAAAAGGAAAGTTAATTAATTCATTTAAAAATTTAAATTTGAAAAGAAAGTTAATTATCTATTTAAAAATTTAAATAGCTTCTATGCCTTAATTTACACATTTTAAAAGGAAAGTTAATTAATTCATTTACAAATTTAAATTTAAAAAGAAAGTTAGTTAATCTATTTAAAATTTTAAATAACTTTTATGCCTTGATTTACACATTTCAAAAAGAAAGTTAATTAATTTATTTAAAAATTTAAATTTAAAAATTGAGAAGGAAAGTTAACTAAAATATAAATTTGAATTTTTATACTACTAAAATATAGGAATTAATCTACAGCTTTCATAGATTTTTTTTTCTTAATATTTAATAATTTTATATGCATCGATATTCCAATCTATATATCTATATTATAGCAAACAGACATTCCATTAAAAAAAAAAAATCATTAAACCTCCAAAGATTAGTGATGTAGATGGAATCAAACAAAATGTGTAGGTCTTAGAGTTTTAAAGTAAAAAATTTATGTTAAAATTTGTTCAAATGTAATTCTCTTAATATTTATAAATATTTTTTATTGATTGACAAAAAGCACCTTAAACATTAAGATTATTGTTTTTTTTTTTAAATTATTATATTGAGTTATTAAAATAAAATGTATTATATGCTTAAACCAAGAATTGTTGGAGAAAAAAAAAATCGACTCAAACTAAATTTTCTAGACTCATTTTTAATATTTAATCTAATATTGAAACCCTCAAACTAACTTACCTCGGTTACAAACCGATAAAGATAATTTTAAACAATCAAGACAATTTTTAATGACTAGGCGAATGTCACATTGGCATAAATATTCGGAAAATGCTATGGACCCCAAACCAATTACCAAATTTTCTACCAAACCTCTCACATGGATGTGAGATCCACACAAATCAAATGTGTGTGGGTCCCACACCCACGTGAGAGATTTGGTAGAAAATTTGGTAATTTGTTTGGGGTCCCTAACATAACTCTAAATATTCAGTCAACTAGCTTTTAGGTCATTTCTAATATTTAGTCCAACACCACAAGTCAATTTTAATCCATTTTCACATAAGAGTTATAACAACAATTTTAAGTAAACAAATTTTTAGGTTTTACAAAATAAGAAAAAATTAGTATATTAAAAAATATAATTTATTGCTAAAATTAAAATTACGAAACTTATAAAATGAAATGTATTTATATTTTATTATAAACAAATTTTTTGTGATTTATTATTTAAATTTTACCAATTAAATTATGACATGCAGATTTTTATTAGGAACTTAGGAAATGCAATTAATGACATCAGAATAAAAATCTTCTCTTAGTGTAACTCTAATAAAAATTAATAAAATTTAATTGATTATAAATCACTTTTACAACATATTTCAAATAAATTTTATATTATTATTTTAATTTAAAAACTAATTTTTAATTATTTATTTATACTTGTGCATAGCACGAGTAATATGCTAGTACTATATATTAAGAAAAAGGGGGTTTTTAACCCCCAAGGCTTGTGGGAGCTCCAATATCCCAATCTGAATTTTCTAAATTTTTTATTTAAAAAAAAAATTCAACATTTATTGATTTGGTCAAAATCCCTTGATAATCATTTATTAACTTTTTTCAATCCACATGTCTTTCCACATGCTTGCATTTATTGATTTGGTCAAAATCCCTTAATCAACATTTAAAATCCCCTCATACAAATAATTATAAATACAACCCGTGTATAGTTACTGCAGTACCCTTTTCAACTTCTCCCATACACTATGGTTAGTGATAAAAATTGTTAAATTATTTTTATAAAAAATCTTTAAAAACATAATTTATATATTAAAAAAAAATCTAACACAAATATAAATATTTATAATTATCCCGTGTATAGCACGGGTGATAGGCTAGTCTATACTATATATTAAGCAAAAGGGGGTTTTTTACCCCAAGGTTTGTGGGAGCTCCAATCTCCCAATCTAAATTTCGTGATTTTTTGATTTAAAAAAAAAAAAAATCTTAGCATTTATTAACTTATCCCAATCCCCAAGTCTTACCCTCATAATAACACTTTAATGCATTAAGAATAAGCATTAAATTTTTTTTTTTGAAATTTAACACATATGAATTCCTTGAAAAGTTCTTTTTGAAATCTAACACATATGAATTACTTGAAAAGTTCTAACACATGTGATTATTATTCCTCATAATAACACTTTAATGCATTCAGAACAAACATAAAAAAAAATTCTTGAAAAGTCCAGCACATATGATTATTATCAAAATATTAAATTTTAATATAATATAATAAAAAAAAGACATTTAATTCCTTGAAAAGTCTAACATATATGATTATTATCAAAATATTAAACTTTAATATAATATAAAAAAGGAAAAAAAGAAGACATTTTTTTTAAAAAAAAAGGACATTTAAAAATCGCAATTCACATATATAGATAATTGTAAACATTTATTAACTTCTCCCAACCCCCAAGTCTTACCCTCATAATTGTAACGCCCTCAAAATATAACATAAAACCCATCAATATAGACATGCATTGATATACAAAAGTCCGACATTCTTCCATTCATCAAAGTATTTGATTACAAAAGGTATTACATGTTAACAACAAAAGCAAATGCCCTACAGGCTTACAGCTTTCCAAGTTAACACTTGGTTACAAAAAAAAAGAGCACTAGCTCAATTACACGTTAAGCCCTTGCTTGAATGTACATGTAATACATCAAAAGAAGATAGACAACAAAAATCCATCCGCCTCAAGCCTCCCAAGCTATGTCCTTGGAGGTGGCATGCTACCTGTACCTGAAAATGATGTTCCCATATAGGGTGAGCCACAGCCCAATAGAAATACACTAAACCAGCTATGAACAATGACTAAAAGATTAGCAGTTGATAGATGGTCAACCCTGATACATCCACTTATATCACATTACAATTACATGACATACAAGTCCATGTTACTTTTCATTTTCTTTTCATTTTCGGTAGATAAGCATACTAGCTAAATCAATACATCAACAGACAAGCATATTAGCTATATCAACATCTCAGCAGATAAGTATAAAAACTGTATCACACAATCAAAGATAAGCATATGAGCTATATCTACTCTTCTCTAGACAAGCATATGAGCTATATCTACTCTTCTCTAGACAAGAATATGAGCTGTATCTACGGAGTTCATCTCCCATCTCCTCCCAACACTAACCGGTTTAGAGGTACATCCCCCCATCTTCCCCTAAACCGCGGAGTACATCCCCCATCTCCTCCTCTACACACAATGTATATAAACACATAGGTTCTACATACAATCAATCAATACATAAAATTAATGTATTCTATCAACCGTCAAGTTCCATGACACATTCCATTGATTAGTTTTCGTTTGCCTAATCATCATGCATTGCCTACAACAATCAAGACTATCCTCTACCGATAGCCCAAAGCAGTTATTTCTAAACTGGAAATCAATGCACAAATGGATAATATATCAACATTTCAATTTGGTGAGCGATAAATAATTCAATTACACCCTTTAATCCCATACATTCCAAATTTCAACATTTCCAATTCAATTCCTCATTTCCTTTAATTAATTATATACATTAATTAATTAAAACAATTAGGGCAAATCCCATAATTAGCAAAACGACCGTAAGGTTCTATTTTCATCCACATTCCTTTATCTATCTCATTTCTCTATGCCAAACTTGCATTTAGGTTTATTATAAACAAAACCTCAACTTTTGTAAAATTACACAAAAGGCCCAAACTTCTTCAAAACTACCCAACAACACCCAACATATCAAAATGCTAAAATTTAAAGACAAAATCCATAAGAAAGAGTAGGATATCCCTACCTCAAAGTTGAGCTCCAACAAAGAAGATGAAGAAAACCAAAATGCTCCAAATCACAAATTTTTCGGATCAAAAGGTAGCCCTCGACGATCAACAACTTTTTTGTAAAGGCCAAAGGTGAGGAAATCACTCCTACTAGATTGAAAAAATCTAGAAACCACCTAGATGTTGATTTGTGATTATGTACCAATTTTAAGCAAAATATAACAATCCCAATCAAACAATCAAGAGAAAAAGACACAAAGATTTTACGTGGAAAAACCACAACTGGACGCCTTCCAATTGTGATCAAAAAACCACGGGCAACAGCCACAAGAACAATCCACTAAGAAGATATAAAGGAATTACACAGGTATCACTCTCAATTATCTAGCCATAACGCCTAATTGAACCAACCTCTATGTGTCTCTTCCAACCCCATCTTCAGCACAGAATTGTCTTTCTGATGAGCCACTCCGGATTCCACCAAAGCTTCAGGCTCGAATTCTTCAGAATCCACAACTGAAGAACAACTCTCTCTTTTGTAGAACAAACAAACAAACCTTTGATGTATCCTCTTTAAACCATGAGTTGAATACTCAATAAAACATCAAAGAAAAAATAATAAAATATCCCCAGATATAAACCTTTAAGAACCAAAAAGAAGATCTGGAGGATTTCAATCAAATTACTTAGTTTTGGGAGAAAACCAAGTATTTATAGAGAACCAAAAGTAATCCTAGTTGGGACAGAAAACCAACTCCTTGTAGAATCTTCAAAGTAATCCTGTTTTTGAAGGAAACCAACCTCTTATAATTCCCTAAAATCTAGGAGAAGAAACCCCAAAGTCATCCCAAAAAAAATAACTTAAACAGATCTGAAAAATCATCCAATATCCGCGATCACCGCTCGAGCGCCCCAAAGCCCGCTCGAGCGGCTTCAGCCAAAATTACGCGTGATAACACAGAGGTCCGCTCGAGCTCTTCAGACCCCGCTCGAGCGCAAAATTACATGCTCCAGTATTTTTTCAGTCGAGACAAAATGCTGAGACCATCTGTTCTCCGCTCGAGCGCACATGTCCCCGCTCGAGCGGGATGACAAAAATTCCAAATTTTTCCTAACTTTTACAGCACAAAATATGTATGCGGATTTGACAGAAACGGAGCACTATCAACACAATCTTCTCTGCCAAGCTTGATTCGATTGGATTCGCATCTAATAAACTCAAATCCTCACTGAAATAAAATTGCGAATAAAATTACAACTCAAAGAAGTTTTGTCAAACGGGGTTGCCAAGAATAAAAGCCTAACATAGATCAATACCTAGAGAGAAGGTAGAGCTCTAGAGTGAGAAGCTCAACAATGGTGTTTTTGGGAAAGTAAGAGAGAGAAGAGTTGTGAAAAAGTGATTTCAAAAAGTCCAAACCCGGAGCTTTAACCCAGTCGCCCCGCTCGAGCGGCCAAACCCCCGCTCGAGCGGCACTCACAGACTCCCGCTCGAGCGTCCAATCCCCCGCTCGAGCGGCAGATGCACACTCTCAGAACTATTGCAGACAGGTCCCCCGCTCGAGCGGCCAATTCCCTGCTCGAGCGTCACACACAACCTCCCGCTCGAGCGTCCAAACCTCCGCTCGAGCGGACAACACTGCAGAGGAAATACTGGAAGGGTGATTTTCCCGCTCGAGCGGAGAAGCTACAACAAGGTCCCCGCTCGAGCGTCAAAAGCTCCGCTCGAGCGGACAGGCCAAAATCTGGGCAACTAGTTTTGGTTCCTAAGTTCAACCAACCTGTAACAAACCTACCCAGCACATCCTATAACTCAAATACAAAGTAGGAAAGGGTGTAAACCAGATAATAATCAACTACTAACATTCACGGACACATGTCCGGATCACTGTACAACAAGGGGTAAACCCGGGATCGCTATAATAATAATACTTTAATGCATTAAGAACAAGTAGAAAAAAAAATTCTTTGAAATCCAACACATATGAATTCCTTGAAAAGTCCCAACACATATGATTATTATCCCTCATAATAACACTTTAATGCATTAAGAACAAGCATAAAAAAAATTTCTTGAAAAATCCAATACATATGATTATTATCAAAATATTAAACTTTAATATAATATAATAAAAAAAAGACATTTAATTCCTTAAAAAGTCTAACACATATATTTATTATCAAAATAATAAACTTTAATATAATATAAAAAAGGAAAAAAAGAAGACATTTAAAAAAAAGAAGAAGAAAAGAAGACATTTAAAAATTACAATTCACATATATAGATATTTGTAAACATAATCCGTGCATAGCACAGGTGATATGCTAGTATTATATAAGGAAAAGGGGGTTTTTAACCCACAAGTTTTGTGGGAGCTCCAATATCTCAATCCTAATTTTCTAATTTTCTGATTTAAAAAAAGAAATCTCAGCATTTATTAATTTGTCCCAACCCCCATGCCTTTTGGGAGATTTGGTCAAAACCTCCTCATAATTAAACTTTAATGTATTAAAGACCAGTATAAACAAAATTCCTTGAAAATTCTAACACATATGATTATTATCAAAATATTAAATTTTAATATAATATAACTTTTTATGTAGATATCAGTTTGTAATAAAATTTGTATTTTTAGAATTCTCTCATCAAAATCTATTAACTAAAATCCATGTTGACTATCAAATTCTTTATATAAAAAAAAATTTATTACCGTTGAAATTGATGTAAATAGTAACAGTAACATGTTATTCTGTTTGATGGTTACTCTGTTTGATAGTAACATGTTATTCTGTCTCACAGTAACATGTTACTTTGTCTGACAGTAATATGTTACTCTGGTTCCTAGTAACATGTTACTCTGGTAATATTGTCCAAGAAAAAAAAAGATATTTTACTTTTGTCTTTACTCAATTATGTGCTTTTCTCCTCAGGGATTTATGAAGCAAAATAAATTGAGCTGTCATTTTCACTAAACAATATTCCAACGAAGGAGTTTTGGCTAAATTTCTCAAGCATTTTTCACTTTTCCCATACCTACTGTCGCACCTTTTTAAACTTCTCCCATACACTATATTTAGTGATGAGATTGTTAAATTATTTTTATAAGAAAACTAAAAAAAATAATTTGTATATTAAAAAAAATCTAAAACAAATATAAATTCTTATTAAAAAATAACAGGTTGCAATTGCGAAAAGAAAAAAAAAATTACATTGTGTATTTCATTAATAATGCTCACAAAATGTGCCAAGTGTTTGTGTAAAAGCTTGACACGTACCCACTCTCAAATTATCAAGTAAATATAGATGAAATCAAATAACTCAACTTTAATGGATAACAAATATTAGAAACGCGACTATTAAAGCCTAATAACTATTAATTAATAGAATTCAACAATTGAAAGATCTCAAACCACATCTTTTTGTCTTCTCAAATGTTCTTTTTTTTTTTTGGTTCATGCATTCATTTTAATATTGATAGAGAATTGAGCTTGTGGAAGAGTGAGCGACATTAAAATTATATATTAAGATATCTAATTATTGTGATGAAAAATAAATGTTGTCTTCATTTTTTATGGCGATTTATCTGGTTATACCTCCAATTAAAACGTCATGTGTGCTTTTACATCATTATTGGATATTGCTTTCATTTTTTTTAGATATTTTGTCTCACAATTGTTTGTGTTTTGTGTTATGAAATTTATTATATCTGTGTTTGTTAAAACTATTAGATGGATCTCATGCAAGAAGTGTAGACTATTTCAATGTCATTCTCGGGATTAAAAATACAAAAAATATACAAAAAAGTACATAAATAGACAAGATTTTACAAAATTTATTTGTGAGTCTCACTTCTTGAAAATCTTATAATTCATTTATTTTTTATATTATATTTTATATTTAGTTTTTGTACTTTTTTTTATATAGTTTTCTTTGTTTTTTGTAAAAGTTTATTTTTAAAAATTAATAAATCATTTTCTATTTCAAACAATTTCATTTTTGTTTTATTTTTTTATTTTTTCTTAAAGTAGTTTTAGATTTGGGCAATTACTTACTTTTTTTTTTCATCTACATATTGTAATTTTGTGCATTTTAAGTATATGATATTTTTACTAATACACTCGGAGATACACTGTGAAAGAAGTATCATGCGAAAATCAAGTAAGAAGAAGAAAAATAAATAAAACAATACAATGAATATGGAGTAAAGATTAAAGATCAAAACTCTCAAAGCAAGCAAGTAAACAAACAAGCAAGTAAAATAGAATGTTTAACAATAGACGTTTGAAAATTTACAACAAAATTTTATAACTTTTCTTTATGCTAAGAAAATTCTATTTAGTATTAGCTAAATAAAATGCTTTAAAATAGTATTTTTTAAAAAAAATTTTAAATTAAAACTTTAGTAAATTTATGTAAGCATAATTGCTAATCACATTTTTTTACTTAATGTATAATATTATATTGACTACCTTTTTCATGTTTATTTTTTAAAAATATTTATATAGAAGTAAAAAAATGTTGTTAGGAATAAATTTTTCCTTAATTTAGTTATAAATTTTGCTAATACATTATTCTTAAATTTTGAATAAAAGCATATATAAAATAATTGATTGAAATATGCTACATTTGTTATGTTTCTTTTTTCTGTGTGCAAAAACAAAAATAAAAAAAATAAAAAAAGAAGATATTTAAAAATCGTAATTCATATATATACAAATAATTATAAACACAATCCATGCATAGCACGGGTGAAACACTAGTATCTATCTATACTATATATTAAGCAAAAGGGGGTTTTTAACCCCAAGTCTTGTGGGAGATCCAATCTCCCAATCTAAATTTCCTGATTTTTTGATTTAAAAAAAAAAAAACCTTAGCATTTGTTAACTTCTCTCAACCCCCAAGTCTTACCCTCATAATAACACTTTAATACATTAAGAACAAACATAAAAAAAAATTCTTTGAAATCCAACACATATGAATTCTTTGAAAAGTCTCAACATATATGATTATCATCCCTCATACTAACACTTTAATGCATCAAGAACAAGTATAAAAAAAATTTCTTGAAAAGTCCAACACATATGATTTTTATCAAAATATTAAACTTTAATATAATATAATAAAAAAAAAGACATTTAATTCATTGAAAAGTCTAACACATATGATTATTGTCAAAATATTAAACTTTAATATAATATAAAAAAGGAAAAAAAGACGGCATTTAAAAAGAAAAGAAAAGAAGGCATTTAAAAATCACAATTCACATATATAGATAATTGTAAATACAATCCGTGCATAGCACGGGTGATATGCTAGTATATATTAAGCAAAAGGGGATTTTTAACCCCAAGCCTTGTGGGAGCTCCAATCTCCCAATCTAAATTTCCTGATTTTTTAATTTTTTTTTTTTAAAAATCTTAGCATTTATTAACTTCTCCCAACTCCCAAGTCTTAACATCATAATAACACTTTAATGCTATAGCGATCCCGGGTTTTACCCCTTGTTGTACAGTGGTCCGGACTTGTGTCCGTGGATGTTAGTAGTTGATTATTATCTTGTTTACATCATTTCCTGCTTGTATTTGAGTTATAGGATGTGTTGGGCAGGTTTGTTACAGGTTGGTTGAGTTTAGGAACCAAAACTAGTTGCCCAGATTTTGGCCTGTTCGCTCGAGCGGAGCTTTTGACGCTCGAGCGGGGACCTTGTTGTTGCTTGTCCGCTCGAGCGGGGGTTTTGACGCTCGAGCGGGGAATACACCCATCCAGTATTTTCTGTGTAGTGTTGGACGCTCGAGCGGGGGATTGGCCGCTCGAGCTGGAAGTTGTGAGTGACGCTCGAGCGGGGAGTTGGGCGCTCGAGCGGGTACCTGTCTGCAGAAACTTCTGGGAGTGTGCATCCGCCGCTCGAGCGGGAGTTTGGCCGCTCGAGCGGGAGTCTGTGAGTGGCGCTCGAGCGGGGGTTTCCACGCTCGAGCGGGGAGACTCTTATTATCAATCCGTGAAATCACTTTTTGAATCACTTTTTAACTTCATCTCTCTCTCTTACTTTTCCAAAACTCCATTGGAGAGCACCTCACTCTAGAACCTAACTTCTCTCTTAGATTTGATCTAGTAGGAGTTGTTTACTCACTTTTGGCCTTTACAAAAGTTGTGTTGATCGTCGAGGGCTACATTTTAATTTGAAAATTTCGGAATTTGGAGCATTTTGGTTTTGGTCTTCTTCTTCTTTGGAGCTCAAACCTTGAGGTAGGGATATCCTACTCCTCTTTATGGATTTTGTCTTTAAATTTTAGCATTTTGATATGTTGGGTGTTGTTGGGTAATTTTGAGAGAGTTTGGGTCTTTTGTGTAATTTTACAAAAGTTGAGGTTTTGTTTTTAATAAACCTAAATGCAAGTTTGGCATAGAGAGATGAGTTAGATGATGGGTTATGGATGAAAATGGAACCTTAGGGTTATTTTGTTAATTATGGGAATTTGCCCTAGTTGTTTTAATTAATTAATGCATAAAATTAATTAAAGAAAATGAGGAATTGAATTGGAAATGTTGAGATTGGAAGTGTATGGGATTAAAGGGTGTAGTTGAATTACTTATCACTCACTGAATTGAAATGTTGATTTAATATCCATTTGTGCATTTATTTTCTGTTTAGAAATGACTGCTTTGGGCTATCGGTGGAGGATAGTCGTGATTGTTGTAGACAATGCATGAGGATTAGGCAAACGAAAACTAATCAACGGAATGTGTCATAAGAGTGTGACGATTGTTAGAATACATTAATTTTATGTATTGATTGATTGTGTATAGAACCTATGTGTTTATATGCATTATGTGTAGAGGAGGAGATGGGGGATGTACTCCGCGGTTTAGGGGAAGATGGGGGATGTACCTCTAAACCGGATAGTGTTGGGAGGAGATGGGGGATGAACTCTGTAGATACAGCTCATATGTTTGTCTAGAGAAGTGAAGATACAGCTCATATGCTTATCTTTGAGAAGTATAGATATAGCTCATATGCTTGTCTAGAGAAAAGTAGATATAGCTCTTATGCTTATCTTCGGTTGTGTGATATAGTTCTTATACTTATCTGCTGAGGTGTTGATATAGCTCATATGCTTATCGGTTAATGTGATAACATAGCTAGTATGCTTATTTATCGAAAAGGGAAAATGAGAAGTAACATAGACTTGTAAGTCATGTAATTGAAATGTGATATATATGTGGATGTACCAGTGTTGACCATCTATCAGCTACTAATCTTTTAGTCATTGTTCATAGTTGGTTTAGTATATTTCTACTGGGCTGTGGCTCACCCTATATCATTTTCAGGTACAGGTAACATGCCACCTCCAAGGACATAGCTTGGGAGGCTAGAGGCGGGCAGATCTTTTGTTGTCTTTCTTTTGATGTATTACATGTAAATTCAAGCCAAGAGCTTAATGTGTAAATGAGTTAGCACTCTCTTTTTGTAACCAAGTGTTAACTTGGAAAGCTGTAAGCCCTTAGGGCATTTGCTTTTATTGTTAACATGTAATACCTTTTGTAATGAAACTATGATGAATAAATGAATGTTGGTCTTTTGTATATCAATGCATGCTTATATTGATGGATCTAATGTCGTTATTTTGAGGGCGTTACAAATGCATTAAGAATAAATATAAAAAAATTCTTTGAAATCAAACATATATGAATTCCTTGAAAAGTCCTAACACATATGATTATTATCGCTTATAATAACACTTTAATGCATTAAAAACAAGTATAATTTTTTTTTTGAAAAGTCCAACACATATGATTATTATCAAAATATTAAACTTTAATATAATATAATAATAAAAAAAGACATTTAATTCCTTGAAAAGTCCAACAAATATGATTATTGTCAAAATATTAAACTTTAATATAATATAAAAAAGGAAAAAAAGAAGACATTTAAAAAAAAATATTTAAAAATCACAATTCACATATATAGATAATTATAAATACAATCCGTGCATAGCACAGGTATGCTAGTCTATCTCTCTATACTATATATTAAGTAAAAGGGAGTTTTTAACCCCAAGGCCTGTGGGAGCTCCAATCTCCTAATCCTAATTTTCTAATTTTTTGATTTAAAAAAAAAAACCTCAGCATTTATTGACTTCTCCCAACCCAACCTCAGCATTTATTGACTTTTCCCAACCCACAATCCCTTTTGACTTCTCTCATAATTATGCAACATCCTTTTCAATTTCTCCCATAAATTATGGTTACACACAAAAATAAAAAATAAAAAAGAAAAGAATTTAGCTATAGATCTCAAAAAGATATAACATCTAAATTTGAATTATGATTTAATAATATAATTATGTATTATATATATATCTATCAAAATTTTAAATCACTTAATGGGGCAAATTAATCAATTTTTCAAAATTATTGATTTTTAATTTACAAAATAGATTAAAAAAAACTATTGACTGATTTATTTATTTAATAATAAAAATATTTCATAATCTCTCTCTCCTAATCTCTCTCACAAATTTTCAAAAAAAAAATATTAAAACTTGCATTCATTTTCTCTTCCCCAAAAAATCAGATAGGAGCTCCAATCTCCTAATCCTAATTTTCTAATTTTTTGATTTTAAAAAAAAAAACCTCAGCATTTATTGACTTTTTCCAACCCACAATCCCTTTTGACTTCTCTCATAATTATTGCAACATTCTTTTCAATTTCTCCCATACACTATGGTTACACACAAAAATTAAAAAAAAAAGAGATAAGAATTTAGTTATAGATCTCAAAAAGATATAACATCTAAATTTGAATTGTGATTTAATAATATAATTATGTATTTTTTTTTTATGTATATCTATCAAAATTTAAAATTACTTAATGGGACAAATTAATCAATTTTTCAAAATTATTGATTTTTAATTTACAAATAGATTGAAAAAAATTATTGACTGATTTATTTATTTAATAACAAAAATATTTCATAATCTCTCCCTCCTAATCTCTCTCACAAATTTTCAAAAAAAAATATTAAAACTTGCATTCATTTTCTCTTCCCCAAAAAATCAGATAATATATTCTGATTTTATACTTATGTTGTAGATATCTACCTATATTTTATATATACTAAAAAACTAAAAAAAAATCTTTAAAGTTTATCTAAATAAACTTTAAATCAATAAAACTCATATGTCTATCACATATCTAACTCACATCATAACTTACCTAAATAATAATAATTAAAAACAAATGGAAACCACAAATAAATTAAATTTAAAAAAAAAAAAGATACCCACAACTCCATCTTAAATAAATTGAAAAAAAAATACCCGAATAAAAACCACACAAAAATAAAAATAAAAATAAAAAGATATATCTATCTATCTATCTATCTATCTATCTATCTATATATATACTATATATTAAGCAAAAGGGGGTTTTTAGCCCCCAAGACCTATGGAAGCTTCAATACCCCAATCTGAATTTTTAAAATTTTTATTTAAAAAAAAAAACTCAGCATTTATTGATTTGGTCAAAATCCCCTGATTAACATTTATTAATTTTTTTTCAATCCACATATCTTTCCACATGCCTGCAATAATTGATTTGATCAAAATCCCCTGATCAGTATTTAAAATCCCCTTATACAAATAATTATAGATACAATTCGCGTATAGTTACTGCAGTACCCTTTTCAATTTCCCTCATACACTATGGTTAGTGATAAGAAAAAAATCTTAAAAAACATAATTTATATATTAAAAAAAATCTAAAAAAAATATAAATATCTATAATTATCCCGTGCATAGCACGGGTGATAGGCTAGTACTATATATTAAGCAAAAGGGGGTTTTTAATCTCAAGTCTTGTGGGAGCTCCAATCTCTCAATCTAAATTTTTTGATTTTTTGATTTAAAAAAAAAAACCTTAGCATTTATTAATTTCTCCCAACCCCCAAAGTCTTACCGTCATAATAAAATTTTAATGCATTAAGAACAAGTATGAAAAAAATTCTTTGAAATCTAACACATATGAATTCCTTGAGAAGTCCCAACACATATGATTATCCCTCATAATAACACTTTAATACTTTAAGAACAAGTATAAAAAAAATTTCTTGAAAAGTCCAACACATATGATTGTTATCAAAATATTAAACTTTAATATAATATAATAATAATAAAAAAGACATTTAATTCCTTAAAAAGTCTAACACATATGATTATTATCAAAATATTAAACTTTAATATAATATAAAAAAGGAAAAAAAGAAGGCATTTAAAAAAAAAAGACATTTAAAAATCGCAATTCACATATATAGATAATTGTAAACACAATCCGTGCATAGCACGGGTGATATGCTAATCTATATCTATATATTAAGGAAAAGGGTCTTTTGAAACCCAAGGCTTGTGGAACCTCCAACATACCAATCCTAATTTCTTGATTTTTTAATATTTTTTTTAAAAAAAAATTGACTTGGTGATTGGTGATTGGTTCAAAGATTGTAATAATTACCCTATTGATTACAATAAATTTAAGGATTGTAATAATTACACTATTGATTACAATAAACACTTAATTTATAATAATTACACTTATTAAATGAATAATGCAATAAATGAAATCCTAATTTCCTTACTTTTTGCATCCCCAAGAGACCCATGTAATTATTGTGTAAATGCCTCTTAAATAAATAAATAAACACTTATTAAATTCTTTCAAACTCCTCGGTCAAACTCCATGTATTTAATTTATAGGGTCTTTTGAAACCCAAGGCTTGTGAAACCTCCAACATACCAATCCTAATTTCTTGATTTTTTAATATTTTTTTTAAAAAAAATTGACTTGGTGATTGGTGATTGGTTCAAAGATTGTAATAATTACCCTATTGATTACAATAAATTTAAGGATTGTAATAATTACACTATTGATTACAATAAACACTTAATTTATAATAATTACACTTATTAAATGAATAACGCAATAAATGAAATCCTAATTTCCTTACTTTTTGCATCCCCAAGAGACCCATGTAATTATTGTGTAAATGCCTCTTAAATAAATAAATAAACACTTATTAAATTCTTTCAAACTCCTCGGTCAAACCCCATGTATTTAATTTATATATTATGTAATTATTGTGTAAATGTCTCTTAAATAAATAAATAAACACTTATTAAATTATTTCAAACTCCTCGGTCAAACCCCATGTATTTAATTTATATATTAAAAAAAATGAAAACAAATATAAATATCTATAATTATCCCGTACATAGCACGGGTGATAGGCTAGTTATATATTAAGCAAAAGGGGGTTTCTAACCCCTAAGGCCTATGGGAGCTCCAATATGCCAATTCTAATTTTCTAATTTTTTGTTTTAAAAAAAAAAAAAAATTAACCTCAACATTTATTAACTTCTCTCAACCCACAAGACTTTTTGACTTCTCTCATAATTACTGCAGTACCTTTTCCAAAATAAATAATTTGTATATTAAAAAAATTTAAAACAAATATAAATATAAATATCTATATCTATATCTATATCTATCTATTTATTTATATCTATCTCTAGCCCACAAGTTTTGTGGGAGTTCCAATATTCGAACCTTAATTTCTTAATTTTTTTGATTTTTTTTGAAAAAAAAAACTTAGCACTTATTAAATTCCTCCAAGTCTTTTTAACTTCTCCAATTCATACCCTCTTTTTAACTTTTCACATACCTATTGCAAACAATGAGTCTCGTTTTTGTTTTCTCTTACTTGACTTCTCACTTCTACACTTTCAACTTCAGTGACCACGTATGCAAACAGTAAGTCTTCTTTTTGTTTTCTCCTTCTTGACTTTTCCTTTTGTTTACTGTTTTAATATTGTAGTTAGATAGCGCATAAAAATATTTGTGATTTGTCTAGCGAATAAAAAATTATAATTTGATTTTTTAATATGATTGAAGTTAGATAAATATAAATCCTCACAAAGAGAAAAATGTGATTATAATTAGTTGAATGATTCTTTTTTTTTTTTAAATGTGATTGTAATTAGTTTAATAGTTCTTTTTTTTCATTTATTTATTTTATTATGGGAAAAATGTGATGTGATTGTAATTTGTTCAATGGCACTTTTTTTTTTAATATGATTGTTGTAGTTAGTTCAATAGTTTTTTTTTTCATGTTATTTAATATTTTTATTTACTATTTTAATTTTATTTTTAATATGATTGAAATTAAATAAACATAAACACTTACAAAGAAAAAAATGTGATTGTAGTTTATTCAATGGCTCTTTTTTTTAATATGATTGTTATAGTTGGTTCAATGATTTTTTTTTAATGTTATTTAATCTTTTTATTTACTATTTTAATTTATTTTTAATATGATCGAAGTTTTTTTTTTTTTGGGTAAGTAATACGATTGAAGTTAGATAAACATAAATACTCACAAAGAAAAAAAAAATTGTGATTGTAGTTAGTTCAATGGTTCTTTTTTTTTAATGTGACTGTAGCTAGGGCTGCAAATGAACCGAGCTGTTCGTGAACAGGCTCGGCTCGGCTCGGTAAGGGCTCGGCTCGGCTCGGCTCGTTTAGTAAACGAGCCGAGCTCGAGCTCGATTATTGGGCTCGTTTCGTTAACGAGCCGAGCTCGAGCTCGACTGTGTTCGGCTCGGTAGGCTCGGCTCGTTTATCTATAATTAAATTATATAATAAATATATTATTTATATATTAAATAATATATAAATATATATAAATACATTATTTATATATTAAAAATATATAAATATATATATAAATAATAATATAAATGCATTTTTTATATATTAAATAATATAAATAATATTTTTTATTTAAAAATTTATATTTAAATAATATAAAAAAAAATTTATCGAGCCGAGCCGAGCCGAGCTCGAGTTCGACAAAAATTAACGAGCCGAGCCGAGCTCGAGCCCAGTCCTTTATCGAGCCGAGCTCGAGCTCAATAAACGAGCTCGATAGCTTAACGAGCCGAGCTCGAGCCCAGCAAAGCTCGGCTCGGCTCGGCTCGTTTGCACCCCTAACTGTAGCTAGTCAATGGTTCTTTTTTTCATTTATTTATTTTTTTTATTATGGAAAAAATGTGATGTGATTGTAATTTTTTCAATGGTTCTTTTTTTTAATGTGATTTAATTTTTTATTTACTATTTTAATGGTTTTTCTTTACAATTATTTATGAAAAAAATATGATTGTAGTTAGATAGCATAAAAATATTTGTGATTTGATTTGATTTGATTTTTTTTTTCTGATTTGATTTTTAAAGTACCAATTATTGATAATGATTAGATTGTATTTTGAAAAAAAAATTGTAATTGATTTTTTTAACTCACTGTGTTTTTTGAAAAAAAAATATTGTGTTTTTTTAACTATTAATTCACTTAATTTGTGATTTGATTTTTAACTCACTGTGTTTTTTGAAAAACAAAATGGATTGTACTCATTAGGGTCACATAATGTACCAATTATTAATGATAATTAGATTGTATTTTGACCAAAAAAAATTGTAATTGATCTTTTTAACTCACTATGTTTTTTGAAAAATAAATTATTGTGTTTTTTTAATTATTGATGATGATTAGATAGCATTAAAAAAATTGTGATTTGTATGATTGAAATTATCTCCTTTTGTTTATAATTTTATTTTTTAATATGATTGAAATTAGATAAACATAAACACTCAAAAAAAGAAAAATGTGATTGTAGTATATTCAATGGGTCTAAATAATCTTTTTTTATTTTACTATTTTAATGGTTATTTTTTTCAATTATTTTTTTTATTATGAGAAAAATGTCATTGTAGTTAGATAGCGTTAAAAAAATTGTGATTTGTATGATTGAAGTTATCTTTTTTTGTTTATAATTTGATTTTTTAATATTATTGAAGTTAACTCACAAAAGAAAAATGTGATTGTAATTTGTTTAATGGCTCTAAATAATCTTAATCTGAATTTTCTAAATTTTTTATTAAAAAAAAAAAAACACAGCATTTATTGATTTGGTCAAAATCCCATGATCAGCATTTATTAACTTTTTTCAATCCACATGTCTTTCCACATGTCTGTATTTATTGATTTGGTCAAAATCTCTTTATCAGCATTTAAAATCCGCTCACATAAATAATTATAGATACAATCTGTGTATAGTTACTGCAGTATCTTTTTCAACTTCTCTCATACACTATGATTAGTGATAAGATTGTTAAATTATTTTTATAAAAAATCTTAAAAAAACAAAATTTATATATTAAAAAAAATCTAAAACAAATACAAATATCTATAATTATCCCGTGCATAGCACGGGTGATAGGCTAGTCTATACTATATATTAAGTAAAAGGGGATTTTTAACTCCAAGCCTTGTGGGAGCTCCAATCTCCCAATCTAAATTTCTTGATTTTTTGATTTAAAAAAAAAAAACCATAGCATTTATTAATTTCTCCCAACTCCTAAGTCTTACCCTCATAATAACACTTTAATGCATTAAGAACAAGCATAAAAAAAAAACTTTAAAATCCAACACATGAATTCCTTAAAAAGTCCCAACACATATGATTATTATCTCTCATAATAATACTTTAATGTATTAAGAACAAGCATAAAATTTTTTTTTTGAAAAGTCCAACACATATGATTATTATCAAAATATTAAACTTTAATATAATATAATAAAAAAAAAACATTTAATTCCTTGAAAAGTCTAACACATATGATTATTATCAAAATATTAAAAGGGGGTTTTTAATCTACAAGCTTTGTGGGAGCTCTAATATCTTAATCCTAATTTTCTAATTTTTTGTTTTAAAAAAAAAACTCAGCATTTATTGACTTCTCCCAACCCATAAACCTTTTTGACTTCTCTCATAATTACTGCAGTACACTTTTCAATTTCTCTCATACACTATAGTTACACAAAAAAGAAAAAGAAAAAGAATTTAGTTATGGATCTCAAAAAGATATAACAACATCTAAATTTGAATTATGATTTAGTAATATAATTATCTATTTTTTTGATGTATATCTATCAAAAATTATTATTTTTTAATTTATAAAATAGATTAAAAAAACTATTGACTGATTTATTTATTTAATAACAAAAATATTTCATAATCTCTCCATCCTAATCTCTTTCACTAATTTTTTTTAAAAAAAATATTAAAACTTGCTTCCTTCTCTTTTTCCAAAAAAATCAGCTAATATTTTTCATAAAAGTTGTAGATATCTATCCATATCTTATATATTGTATTATAACATAACCAAAAAAAAAAAAAAAAAACTAAAAATCAGATATACAAATAGATAAAATTAATAAATTTGATTTTATTTATTCAGTTAAAATCTTTCTTTTGTATCTCAATATCTAATTTTAAATTTCAAAATTTTTTAAAATTTATTTAAACAAATCTAATTTGAAATATCTCCCACTATTGTACTTTAAATCAATAAAATTCATATGTCTATCACATATCTAACTCATATCATAACTTACTTAAATAATAATAATTAAAAACAAATAGAAACCAAAGATAATGGGACAAATTAATCAATTTTCTAAAATTATTGATTTTTTAATTTATAAAATAGATTAAAAAAACTATCAACTGATTTATTTATTTAATAGCCAAAATATTTCATAATCTCTCTATCTTAATCTCTCTTACCGATTTCTAAAAAAAAATATTAAAACTTGTCTTCCTTCTCTCTTCCCCAAAAAATCAGATAATATTTTTTATGAAAGTTGTAGATATCTATCTATATCTTATATATTATAACATAACTAAAAAAAATAAAAATAAAAATAAAAATCAAATATACAAACAGATAAAATTAATAAAATTGATTTTATTTATTCAGTTAAAATCTTTCTTTTGTATCTCAATATCCAATTTTAAATTTTAAAATTTTTTAAAGTTTATCTAAATAAATCTAGTTTGAAAATATCTCACAAAATTATACTTTAAATCAATAAAACTTATATGTCTATCGCATATCTAACTTACATCATAACTTACCTAAATAACAATAATTAAAAAGAAATAGAAATCACAGATAAATTAAATTTAAAAAAAATAGAACCCCACAACTCCATCTTAAATAAATTGAAAAAATAGAAACCACATAAAAATAAAAAAAATAAAAAAGATAAGAATTTATATATGAATCTAAAAAAATATGACAATATCTAAATTTAAATTATGATTTAGTAAAATAATTATCTTTTTTTTTGATGTATATATATCAAAATTTTAAATCACTTAATTAGACAAATTAATCAATTTTCAAGTCTTATTTAAAGAATAATTTGATTAGTCATCCCAACTCCTAAACTTCACAGGCACTGGTAGAGGAGCTAACGGATTGGATTGGGTGAGGTTTAAGATGTTGGAGGTAACATTCTCCCACTCTATAAATTTATTTATTTATTTATTTTATTTTTTCCCTATGTGATTCTCTTTCTCTACTGTTGGTTTGGTTTTGGTTTCGATTTTAGTGAGGTTTATGTGTTTGTTTACAAGTTTGCATGGTTGAGAATAATTATTGGTGATTATGATTCTAATCAAAGGATCTATATCCATTCCATACCAAGGATTTTGATCAGATTTTGTTTTCTTCAGTGAATACCATAAACTTGAAATTAAAAAAATGGGTATCAAATTTTTTATTTTTTATTTTTATTTTATTTTATAAAAAATGTGAAAATTTATTAAGAATTCAAGATTTTACTATAATATTAGATTTTTGTATAACTAGGTAAATTTAAAACTTTTAAATATCATTGTGTTCTTTATTTTTATCCTCTTTCTATCTCATTAGACCATTACTGCTATTTGTTAGTTTGTTAATTATAATTCAATTAATTGAAAATGAAAGCTTAATATAACTTTTCATATATATTATAGTTAATTTGTTATAACTATGGTTGTATACAATCCCGGTTTCAATCTTTTCTTTATGTTTTTCCACTTCGACTGGGCCGGTCGGGGGTCGAGGGGGCAGCGCCCCTTCGCGGGTCCAAGGGCAGCGCCCTGGCGTTGAGCATGGGGTTTCACATTTTGTGTTCAAAGGTTTCCATTTTATAAGCATTTGGACGCAAAATGTTTCCTCTCTCAGCGATGTGAAACTCAAAGAGTGGACGAAAGTGTTGTGCCAAACGACGTCGTTTGGTGTGTTTGTTGGAAGTCCCACATCGATTACAAGATACAATTTAAGGTGGACAAACTTCTATATAAGTGCAAGTGCAGAGGGTTAGCTTATCAGCTTCTATGGTTCTTTCTTGGTTTAATGAGCCATTACGAGCCGAGCTCAAGTTATAAATTTTAGTTGTACCGAGCTGGATTTTGGCCATAGTTCCTTCGCCAAAGTTGTGTAATTTCTCGAGCGCTTTGTGGTGTGTGGTGGAGATCGAGTTTCATCTCTTTTCATCTTCTCCATTTGAGCTCCGAATTTGAGGTAGGGATTCCTACTCATTCTTATGTGTTTTAACATAAATGTTGAGTTATTTGTATAGATGATTTGATTTGGGAACTTAAGGTTGGAGATGTATAATGTTGAAAACGGGGGTTTTGTTCAATTGACTCAAACCTATGTGTTTTGGTTTTAAAAATGGAGATTATTGATGTTTTTGATAATTGTAACGCCCTCAAAATTAAGCCCATAATATATATATATATATATATTTAACATGCATCATTAAAAGAAAACATTATATTATTTCAATCATCAGAGTATTACGAAATAAAACATTAAAATAAATGCCCTACGGGCTTACATCTTGCCAAGCCAACACTTGGACACAATTCCATGAGTTCTAACTCAAATCAAATAAAGCCCTAGGCTTGAATGTTTACATAGTTCAAATAAAACAAATAAAGCAAATAAAGCAAGTCTTCAAGTCCAAATCCTCACAAGCTAAGTCTTTGGAGGTAGTGAACCACCTGAACCTGAAAATGAAGTTCCCATATAGGGTGAGCCACAGCCCAGTAGAGAAATACTAAACCAAGCATAAGAATTAACTAAAGCAGTGACATCCGATACATGGTTAACACAAAATAATCAATTTACAATTTTATGACACGAATGTCTACATTGTCTATGACACATGGTCTATGACACAATACACTTTCCATTTATACAGACATGGCTCAGAACCTGGCCAAACAACTCAACAAAGATAACAAATCAGGTTAAACCTTTCTTATAACAAAATGAACACACATACTGGTGTTATAACAATCTCAATCAAATCCACTTCCATACTTCCCAACTGATACACATGGTGGTGATGTATCATATCAACAACAAATAGAAATATTTCTATTATCATTAAGCACACACATATGTGATGCTACTGGAGTCCATCCCCTATCTCCTCCCAACAAATCCGGTTTAGAGGTCCATCCCCTATCTTCCCCTAAACCGGGGAGTTCATCCCCTATCTCCTCCAAAACCAAATGCATATGCAACATAATCAATACTTGCCATATACAACACATAATCAATACACGAATGTTCTGTATTAACTCAACAGTCAAATAAATGACTCAATTTCAGTTATACCTAAGCCGCATGCAAGGTCTAGAATAATCAATGACTATCCTCCACCGATAGCCCAAAACAATTATTTCTAAACAAGAAATAAATATAACAACACAATGAAATTTCATCATTCTCATAGGTAAGTATTTAAACTACCCAATTACACAGTTAAATCACTAAATTCCCCAATCTCATGAATTAAACCCAATATCACAATATTCCCTTAAATTAATTATATCAATTTATCTATGACAAACCCTAAGGTTTCTCCCAAAATTACCAAACTACCCCCACATACCAAAATACCACCACTTAGGATTAAAACGTATAAATGGAGTAGGAAATCCCTACCTCGAAGAAACAACTCAAAAAGAAGAAGATGAAGATGATGCCCAAACTCCAAAGTGCTCCAAATCCAAAACTGTTCAGGTTAAATGAAAGCCCTCGACTCACTCTACCTTTTTAATGAAAGAATTAGGGTAGAAACACACTCTAGATAGATCAATCTTAGGAGAGAAGGTGAGTTGGGAGAGAGAGAACTCGTAAACTAGGGTTTGGAATCTGAAAGAAGATGAAAAACTGCTTTAAAAACGCTAAAATACGATTTTATACCCCGTCTCTTCGCTCGAGCGGAAAAACCTACGCTCGAGCGGACACTCACAGACTCCCGCTCGAGCGGACAATACCACGCTCGAGCGGCGGATGCACGCTCCCAGCATCTCGACACAGCAGGTCCCCGCTCGAGCGCCCAACTTCCCGCTCGAGCGGCACTCACACACTTACGCTCGAGCGGCCCAACTCCCGCTCGAGCGTCCAACCCTGCACTAGAAATACTGGATGGGTGTTTTTCCCGCTCGAGCGCCAAAACTTCCGCTCGAGCGGACAAGCAACAACAAGTCCCCGTTCGAGCGTCAAACTCCCCGCTCGAGCGGACAAGCCAAAATCTGGGCAACTAGTTTTGGTTCCTAAGATCAACCAACCTGTTCCAACCCTGCCCAACCCATCCTATAACTCCAAATAAGAAAATATAGGACGACAACAACAATTACACAAAGATAGAATCTACGGAATCTAAGTCCGGATACAATAATCAAATGGGAAAAGACCGGGGTCGCTATAACCTCCCCCCCTTAAAAGAATTTCGTCCCCGAAATTAAGTATGAGTTTGTAAAAACAAGTTTTTCTCAATTCCCAATGATATTATAAAACAATAAACAACAACTTGACCCAATACCGGTCACTTCATCTTTTATCAAGAGGAATCTCACAATATGTATAAATCAACATATATTTCAACCTGCATCAATATTATGCATTATTCCTTTTAATGTTAACAATTTCCATATCATATTCAATCTCATGATATAAATAACACATTCAATATATAAATGTTATATTCCACTTCCATAAAAGGCAAGTTTCAAAATGTTAACATTAAACCAAAACATTCTCAATGTTTTCCAACTTAAGACATATATAAAATTCTCAAGTTCCACAATATTATATAATCTAAATACAAGAATTACAAATCAATAAACATATCCGGATATTTCTCACGGACTTCCAACTCACGTTCCCAAGTGGCTTCCTCCACTCCGTGATGCTTCCACAGAACTTTCACCAAAGGGATGGTTTTGCCTCGCAAAACTTGATCCCGCCTATCCAAGACCCGAATTGGTCTCTCCTCATATGAGACATCCTCATCAACAACTAAGTCGGTCCAATCCAATACATGCGATGGATCCGGCTCATACTTCCGAAGCATACTCACATGAAACACGTCATGAACTCCGGATAACTGCGGTGGCAAAGCTAAACGATAAGCAGCCTCGCCAATCCTCTCAAGGATCTCAAAGGGACCAATGAATCGAGGGGACAACTTCCCGCTCTTCCCAAACCTCATCAAACCTCGCCTAGGTGATATCTTCAGAAAGACATGATCACCCACCTCAAACACCAAAGGTCTCCTCCTACGGTCGGCATAAGATTTCTGACGACTTTGGGCTGTAACAAGCCTCCTACGGATAAGCTCAACCTTCTCCGTCGTTTCCCTCACCAACTCCGGACCCAACAGAGGTGCATCACCCACCTCGGCCCAACAAACTGGAGACCTACACGGTCGGCCATACAAGGACTCAAACGGTGCCATACCGATACTAGACTGAAAACTGTTGTTGTAGGCAAACTCCACTAACGGCAAGTGCCTCTCCCACGACCCACTAAAGTCGAGAACACAACCCCAAAGCATATCCTCAAGGATCTGAATAGTACGCTCGGACTGCCCGTCAGTCTGAGGATGATAAGCCGTGCTAAATGTCAACTTAGTGCCTAAAGCATTCTGCAAACTCTGCCACAACCTGGCAGTGAAATGAGGATCTCTATCTGAGACGATCGTCACTGGGACCCCGTGCAACCTCACTATGTCCCGAATATATAAGTCGGCCAGATGATCTACTGAATCTCTAACGCGCATAGGAATGAAGTGCGCCGACTTAGTCAACCGATCTACAACCACCCAAATAGCATCACTACCCCACTGAGTTCTCGGAAGACCCACAACGAAGTCCATAGTGACATGTTCCCACTTCCACTCGGCAATAGGCAAGGGTTGCAACAAACCCGCTGGCCTCTGATGCTCGGCCTTCACTTGCTGACAAGTAAGGCACTTAGACACGAAAGCTGCCACATCTCTCTTCATACCTTGCCACCAAAATTGGCGACCTAAATCCCGATACATTTTAGTGCCTCCCGGATGCACCGCAAGGCGCGAATGATGAAACTCTCGAAGTACCTCCTCTCGGCAAGACTCCGGCACAAACAAACGGTCTCGGTATCTCACACTCAGGTCGGGATACACCGTCAAACCCTTCTCAACCTTCCCACTGGAAATCTTCTCTCGGAGAGATTCTACCTCAAGATCACCCCTCTGAGCCTCTAACACTCGAGTCACAAGCGTAGGCTGCGCAACAACAGAAAACAAGGCCGCAGCCTCAACGGATTCACCCAAAAGCAAATCAAACTCCCCAAGTGCACCCAACATCTCCCACTCTCGGATGGCTATACTAGCTATGTCACCAACAGATTTCCTGCTAAGGGCATCGGCCACAACATTGGCCTTCCCCGGATGATAGTGCAACTCGAAATCATAATCCTCAATAAATTCCATCCACCTCCTCTGCCTCAAATTCAAGTCTTTCTATGTAAACAGATATTTCAGACTCTTATGATCCGAGAACACCTCGAATCTCTCACCATAAAGATAATGCCTCCAAATTTTCAAGGCAAATATCACAGCTGCTAACTCTAGATCATGCGTAGGGTAATTCTTCTCATGAATTTTCAATTGACGTGAGCCATAGGCAACCACTTTCCCCTCTTGCATCAACACACAACCCAGACCCTCTCGTGAGGCGTCACAATAGACTGCATAACCCAACCCTCTCTCCGGAATAATCAAGACCGGAGCAGTGGTCAATCTAACCTTCAACTCCTGAAACGACTTTTCACAAGTCTCACTCCAAACAAATTTGACTCCCTTCCGAGTCAGTCTAGTCAAAGGTGAAGCTAACCTGGAGAAATCTTTCACAAACCGACGGTAATACCCAGCTAATCCCAGAAAACTGCGGATCTCAAACACACTCTTAGGCTGTGCCCAATCTTGCACTGCCTCTGTCTTGGATGTATCAACAGACACCCTTTCCCCAGAAACTACATGGCCTAAGAACTTCACTTCTTCTAGCCAGAACTCACACTTTCCGAACTTAGCATACAGCTTATGGGCTCTAAGTAACTCACGCACCACTCTCAAGTGTTCCTCGTGCTCCTCCTCTGAAGCTGAATAAATCAGAATGTCGTCCACGAAGACGACCACAAAACGATCTAAGAATTCCCGGAAGATCCGGTTCATCAAATCCATAAACACTGCCGGTGCATTGGTGAGCCCAAACGGCATCACCAGAAACTCATAGTGGCCATACCGTGTACGGAATGCCGTCTTCGGAATATCCTCCTCCCTGACTCTCAACTGACGATAACCCGATCTCAAGTCTATCTTAGAGAAACAACGGGAACCCTTCAACTGGTCAAACAAATCATCTATACGGGGCATAGGATACTTATTCTTAACCGTAGCCCGATTCAATTTCCGGTAATCAATACACAGTCTCAAAGCACCACCTTTCTTCTTAGCAAAGAGGGCCGGTGCTCCCCACGGCGAAACACTAGGACGAATATAGCCCTTATCTAGCAACTCCTGGAGTTGAACCTTCAGCTCAACTAACTCGGCTGGGGCAAAACGGTAAGGTGCCATAGAAATCGGTGCTGTGCCGGGCACTAAATCAATAGAGAACTCAATCTCTCGATGAGGTGGCAAACTAACAAGATCCTCGGGAAAAACGTCCGAGTACTCACAAACCACCCTCGGCAACACAATCTGGGTCTCATCACACTCACTACCCTCAAGGCTAGCAAGTAGACCACTAAGCTCACTCCGCCCTCGCGGATCATAACCCGGTGGTAACACACTACCAACCCGGTCCCCCAGAAAATGAAAACGTTCTTCGCTAACGGTACAACAAGTGACCCTCTGACGGTAGCAATCAATAAATGCCCGGTATGACGATAACCAGTCCATACCCAAAATAACATCGAAGCCCTTCATGGGCATAACCACAAAAGAAAAAGGGATTCTATGATCATCGACCTCTATATCACAACCCCTAACACCTTGTTTCAAGATCAATTCACCCCCAAGAGGTGACACTACACAAATAGGAGATGCTAACTGTGCTAACTCCAACTCCAAAATAGATGCAAATGCAGCAGACACAAAGGAATGAGATGCACCCGTATCAATCAAAACACTAGCAACTGAATTGCAAAACAAGAAGGTACCTCTCACAACCGACGGAGCCGGTACAAGATCCTGTGTGGTAACAGCATACACACGCCCAGACGACCTCTGATCAACCTGCTCACCCCTCGGAGCATAGGATTGCTGTACAGACTGGGACGAAGAAGCCCCCTGATTGGCCCTCGAGGCCTGAACTGACTGAGCAGGCAGCTGACTCTGAGTCTGCCTCGAACCAGATGCACCAGAAGTGCCACCCAACTGTGGGCAAAACCTCTTCATGTGCCCTGGCTGACCACACTGAAAACAAGAGAGCGGTTGGCCTCTACCCTGACTCTGGCTCTGAGATCGAGCCGAAGAAGATGCTGCTCTCTGCACTCCTCCCCTCTGAGGACAAACTGGAGACTTGTGACCCAGCTGGCCACACTTGAAACAGGTAATGTCTCCCTGACTGCCTTTCCCAGAACTAGCACTCGGCACTGGAAAAGTGGATCTAGAAAAACTACTCTGAGGCTGCTGAGGAGTGAAACCTTTCTGCCTCCTGCCATCACTCTGGCCATCCTGACTCCTCTTGGAGCCTTTCTGCCTTTCCCCCTCTTCCTGCATCATAATCTCAGTATGGGCTGCTGCATCAACCAAACGCCCAAAATCCCGAATCATAGACCCGACAATTCTCAGCATGAGGCCACGCCTCAACTTCTTCTCAAACTCAATGCAACGACGCTCCTCAGTCGCCACCAACTCAGGTGCAAACCTGGACAAACTAGTGAATGCCGCCTCAAACTCGGCCACTGATAAACTGTTCTGCTCAAGATGGCGGAACTGATCTCTCAACTTCTCCTGAACAGCTGGAGACAAGTACTTCTCCTGAAAAGCATCAACAAAAGCCTTCCAAGTACCTCCAATACGACCCTTGGTGAACTTCCACCAGTGACCCGCATCCCCCTTCAGCTGGAAAGATGCCAAGGTCACCTTCAATACCTCGTCTTCGATGCCTAGCATCTCAAACGTTTTCGTTGTCTGTTCGAGCCATTCGTCTGCCTTAAGCGGCTCGCTAGGATCACCTAAAAACTCATCCGGGTGAGACCGGAAGAACTCCCTCTTCAGAAAAGAAGGTCCTGTATCTGCCACAACAACCTGAGCCTGATTCTGAGCCCTAAGAATGCCCACTGACTCCCTAAACGCTCCTGCTATCTCTTGGGCCAAAGCGCCCATAACCTGCTGTCCTACTGGCTCGGCCACATTGGCCTGGCCAACACCCTCCTGCACTGCCGGAACCTCCTCCGGTATAGGCACTTCCTGCCTAACCTGCCTACCACGCCTACCACGTCCTCGTCCTCGCCCTGACATCCTAATAAAGGAAACAAAGATGTTAGCACTCTAAATAACGTGCCAAAATCATAACACTCGCGTCCTAATACATTGGACAACAATAAATCACACCACGTAAGCACATAATCACATAAGCACCTACGAATTTCATTCCTGGATAATGATAGTCCCGAGGCGTCACTAAAGTTCCGGTTGGAAACAACATTGATCAAGTGCCTTTCCAACAAGACTTTCAGAGACTCAAGGGTCCAATCAACATCCTAGAAATTACATTCCATACCCACATAGTCACATAAACATGTTATCATATAAGCATATAATCATTACACTAAGTCTCTATCAAACGAGACGAACCCATTGTGATTCTAATCACTTCCCACGTACACAAAGTATTCGAACCCGGTACGCTCTGATACCAAGTTGTAACGCCCTCAAAATTAAGCCCATAATATATATATATTTAACATGCATCATTAAAAGAAAACATTATATTATTTCAATCATCAGAGTATTACGAAATAAAACATTAAAATAAATGCCCTACGGGCTTACATCTTGCCAAGCCAACACTTGGACACAATTCCATGAGTTCTAACTCAAATCAAATAAAGCCCTAGGCTTGAATGTTTACATAGTTCAAATAAAACAAATAAAACAAATAAAGCAAGTCTTCAAGTCCAAATCCTCACAAGCTAAGTCTTTGGAGGTAGTGAACCACCTGAACCTGAAAATGAAGTTCCCATATAGGGTGAGCCACAGCCCAGTAGAGAAATACTAAACCAAGCATAAGAATTAACTAAAGCAGTGGCATCCGATACATGGTTAACACAAAATAATCAATTTACAATTTTATGACACGAATGTCTACATTGTCTATGACACATGGTCTATGACACAATACACTTTCCATTTATACAGACATGGCTCAGAACCTGGCCAAACAACTCAACAAAGATAACAAATCAGGTTAAACCTTTCTTATAACAAAATGAACACACATACTGGTGTTATAACAATCTCAATCAAATCCACTTCCATACTTCCCAACTGATACACATGGTGGTGATGTATCATATCAACAACAAATAGAAATATTTCTATTATCATTAAGCACACACATATGTGATGCTACTGGAGTCCATCCCCTATCTCCTCCCAACAAATCCGGTTTAGAGGTCCATCCCCTATCTTCCCCTAAACCGGGGAGTTCATCCCCTATCTCCTCCAAAACCAAATGCATATGCAACATAATCAATACTTGCCATATACAACACATAATCAATACACGAATGTTCTGTATTAACTCAACAGTCAAATAAATGACTCAATTTCAGTTATACCTAAGCCGCATGCAAGGTCTACAACAATCAATGGCTATCCTCCACCGATAGCCCAAAACAATTATTTCTAAACAAGAAATAAATATAACAACACAATGAAATTTCATCATTCTCATAGGTAAGTATTTAAACTACCCAATTACACAGTTAAATCACTAAATTCCCCAATCTCATGAATTAAACCCAATATCACAATATTCCCTTAAATTAATTATATCAATTTATCTATGACAAACCCTAAGGTTTCTCCCAAAATTACCAAACTACCCCCACATACCAAAATACCACCACTTAGGATTAAAACGTATAAATGGAGTAGGAAATCCCTACCTCGAAGAAACAACTCAAAAAGAAGAAGATGAAGATGATGCCCAAACTCCAAAGTGCTCCAAATCCAAAACTGTTCAGGTTAAATGAAAGCCCTCGACTCACTCTACCTTTTTAATGAAAGAATTAGGGTAGAAACACACTCTAGATAGATCAATCTTAGGAGAGAAGGTGAGTTGGGAGAGAGAGAACTCGTAAACTAGGGTTTGGAATCTGAAAGAAGATGAAAAACTGCTTTAAAAACGCTAAAATACGATTTTATACCCCGTCTCTCCGCTCGAGCGGAAAAACCTACGCTCGAGCGGACACTCACAAACTCCCGCTCGAGCGGACAATCCCACGCTCGAGCGGCGGATGCACGCTCCCAGCATCTCGACACAGCAGGTCCCCGCTCGAGCGCCCAACTTCCCGTTCGAGCGGCACTCACACACTTACGCTCGAGCGGCCCAACTCCCGCTCGAGCGTCCAACCCTGCACTAGAAATACTGGATGGGTGTTTTTCCCGCTCGAGCGCCAAAACTTCCGCTCGAGCGGACAAGCAACAACAAGTCCCCGTTCGAGCGTCAAACTCCCCGCTCGAGCGGACAAGCCAAAATCTGGGCAACTAGTTTTGGTTCCTAAGATCAACCAACCTGTTCCAACCCTGCCCAACCCATCCTATAACTCCAAATAAGAAAATATAGGACGACAACAACAATTACACAAAGATAGAATCTACGGAATCTAAGTCCGGATACAATAATCAAATGGGAAAAGACCGGGGTCGCTATAATAATAATTGAGCCTTTTGGGTCAATATTGAGAAAAAAAGGGAAAATGCCATGTTTGGGTATATTTGGGCCATTACTGTAATTAATGACAATTAATACGAAAATATGAAATTGAGTTGGAAATAATAAAATCGACTCAATATGAGGTAGAATGGTGGAGTTGGATTCTTTAATCACTCACTTTGAAAATGTTGAGATTATATATATCTGTTGTAGCATTTATTTTCTGTCTAGAAATAACTGCTTTGGGATATCAGTGGAGGATAGTCTTGATTGTTGTAGACAATGCATGATGATTAGGCAAACTAAAATTAATCAATTGAATATGTCATCGAATATAGCGACTGAAATAATGCATTAACTTTATGTATTAATTGATTGTATATGATCTACGTTTATATACATATGCTGTGTGGGAGGAGATAGGGGATGTACTCCACGGTTTAGGGGAAGATAGGGGATGAACCTCTAAACCGGATTTTGTGTGACATTGATACAGCACTACAATGTGTATCAAGTGTTGATTATGGAAGTGTTTAAATTGATTTGATATAGCACTAAAATGTATATCGTTATCAATTGTGAAGTATAGAAGTGATTCCATGTTATGTTGATACAGCACCGAAATGTGTATCTTTCGTAAAGGGTGGAAATAGTTTATGTGTTATCGATACAGCATTAAAATGTGTATCCATCATGAATTTCAAAAGTGTTTTAAAGATGAGTCTTAATCTCATTAAGTTATTGGGCTAGGTGTTGAGCCTTGTTTTCAAACTCGAAGTTGAAAAATAAATGGGAAATGAAATGTAACATGGACTTAATGTCATGAAGTCGGAAATGTTAATTTGAGTCTTTATCTCAATTGAAATGGAAGTACTGTTGATATGAGATATAATCTCACTTAAAGGGTATGGCCAGGTTTTTGAGCCATGATTATGAATTAAGAAATGGTAATTATTATGAAACATGGATACATTTATCATGTAATTGAAATGGATTATGAATGGATATATGTGAGTCAAACATTTATCGAATGCTTACGTTTTAGTTATTGCCTATATTATGTTTAGCATATCTCTACTGGGCTGTTAGCTCACCCTATACGGGAATATCATTTTCAGGTGCAGGTGAGATGTTACCTCCAAGGCAATAGCATGGATGGACTCTCGGAAAGCAAGAGTTTCCTAGTTATGTTTTATGTGTGCATGAGTATTATTTGTAAAGCCAAGGGCTTAATGTATAATGAGCGAGACTCTATTGTGTAACCAAGCAATGTCTTGGAAAGATGAAAGCCTTTATGGCATTTAATTGCTTGCTAAACAGTGAACTCTGATATATGAATTTATGATGCTTCTTATATTTATTCCGCATATGAGTTATCTTTATTGCAATATTTGGGGGCGTGACAGGGATAATCTCTAAATATATTTTCTATTTGTTATATGTGATTAACATAGTCCATCTTAATAATATATAGAAGAATTAGATGGTTTCTTTTATCTTTAAAAAATCAAATCTATTTTTTTTACTTTTTAATTTTTTAAATTGAAACATCAATTGTTTATGTCCATAAAACAAAACTGATAAACACATATCAAAAAGTTACAAATTTTTTTTCTCACTTTTTAATATGTAAGATATTTACAAATGAAAAATGTTTGACACCCCAAATTTTTTTTCCATAATCCAACTTATAATGATGTAGTCATAAGTGTTAATTTTTATACAAATATGAGAAGAGAATTAATTAAATTGTACATTTCAACCAACTACATACTCAAACTTTGACTATTTCAAGATATTATTTTATTATAATTCCAATTAAGAGAATTTTTAACCCTTAATATATTTTTTTATCAAATTATAATTTGATAAAAATTTAAAAAGATGAAACATTAAAAATTATTGTTTTTCCATCAAAATTGGTGAAAAGAAAAAAATTTAGGATAAGAATGAAAATTCTTTTAAAAATTGATAAAAATTTAATGAAAAAGTTAAAGTAATTAATATTAAATCAAATTTTTTATTCAAATTTAAAATTAAATTAGATAAAAAAAATTCAAAGAAAATAATGAAAATTTGAAAATATTTTGAAACCTGCTTATTTATAAAGACTAGAAATCCGTGTGTGTATTATATTCATATTGTATTTTTAGTTATGAAAATGAAATAAAAAAAAATGTAACTTAAATTATTGGATTAATAATAGAAACCTCATATTAATTATTGTTAAATATCACGTCATTTCATATTTAATAATAAAATTATATATTTGTTTTAATTATAACTTTTAAATTTGTATATTTTCATAACAAGAAGATGTATTATAACTCAGTTAATCTCATTTAATTAGGTTTAACTTTTCATAACAAGAAGATGTATATATATATTTTAATTTTTTAAAACTAATAATTTAAAAAGTTATAAACATAAAAATTAACTTATAAATTTTATATATATGACAAAATAAAATATTAAATTACTTAAAAATAATTATAATAAATTTTTTTTTTAATTTATAAAATCCGGTGCCGCTAGTTTCAAATATATACCCGAGCACCGTTTAAGATGAGGTTGGAAACATAACCCTCTGTCATTTCCTATTGGCTGGGATGTTGGTGGCGCTCTCCTCCACTAGCTAGCTAAGGGGCACGGAAGATGCAACTTCTTGGAGAGAGAGGTGGCGCCCTCCGATTAGTTTGTCTATTTGTTGAGAGATGAAGCAAATTTCAAGAACCAAGTGAATAGTAAAATGCAAAGACACCCATCTTTGCACGCAGAGGGAGTTGCAAACACTAGACACATAAAATAGAGTAATGCTAGAGGCCCTAAATATTTTATTAAAAGTTTTACCAAATGTCTCACATGGGTGTGGGACCCACACAATGTGGGTCCCATGTGGGTCCCACACCCATGTGAGACATTTGGTAAAATTTTTGGTAGAATTTTTGGGACCTCTAGCATTTTTGCATAAAATATAGGCATAGATATTTGTCATCCACCTAAAATATAATGGTTAATTTCTGCACATGTATCTATCTACTATATAATATAATATGATATAAGAGAAATTTTAGGTACATATGCTATTTAATTATAATTTATTATAATATTAATTATGACATTATTTGATTATAATCTCAGAATTCTATAATTATACCTTAAGTGATATTGGATTATAATTCATTTATTTATTTATAAATCATGACTTCAATATTGGTGAGAATAACTTGCATATGTTACATAATTTTTGACCATAATATATAAGTAATTTTACCGTTCACTTGATGGCTTATTTCCAAAATTGCCCTTTCTGTTTGTGCTTCTAACATGAATTTAACTAAGGGTGTTTTGGTCTTATGCGGAATTTCAGCTCCATTGTCGAATGAATTCAACATGTCAGCAAGAGATTTGCCTCCATGGAATTGCCCAAATCAACCGTGATCACCCCGTTACTTATAATATTTTACATTTATTTATTTTATTTTATTTTAATTTAATTACAAAATTCTCAATAAGGTAAAATTAATTAAAGCCTCGTTTGGGGACTGGCTATTTTAGCCAAAAAGTTAAAAAGTTAACTAAGGCCTCGTTTGGCAAGAGGCTATTTTAGCCAAAAAGTCAAAAAGTTACTAAATTAGCCAAAAAGCCAACAACTCATACCAAAAAGTCAAAGATTCTCTTTTCTCTCTACTTTTTGCACATCTTTTCGTAATTAGCCAAAAAGTCATCCCAAACATACAAGTTTTTTTTACTTTCATTTTTAGCCAAATAGCCAAAAAGTTATTAAATTAGCCTGTTCCCAAAGTCACATCACCTCTCTACTTTTCTGCATATCTTTTCGTAAAAAGTCAAAAAGTTACTAAAATAGCATGTTCCCAAACGAGGCCTAATTGAATTATTTTAATTTCGAGTATCAAACCATATGAGAGTTGGCAAGTGGCTTTTTTAGCCAAAAAGCCAAGAAGCCACTAAAAAAAATCAAAAAGCCAACAACCTATACCAAAAAGTTAAAGATTCTATTTTTTCTCTACTTCTTGTACATCTTTTTGTAAAATGTCAAAAAGTCATTCCAAACAAATTAGTTTTTTTACATCGTATTTTAGCTAAAAAACCAAAAAATTACTAAAAATGTATATTTCCAAACGAGGCCTAAATATCCGATTCAGTTTAGTAAATTTAAAATTTTACTAATTAAGTCTGAATTGGAATTGATTAAGTTATAAAAAAAATAAAATAAAATACATAAATAATAATAATAATAATAAAATAATATAAATATATGGAATAATACATCTCATTACCTAAAGATATGATTTAATTTAGTTTTGGTTTATCAAAAATAAAATGAATATATTTGACTTAAGGGCCAAGTTAACACAACGATGAATTGTGCAAATTGCTGGAGAAAGGACAGCTGAGCCAGTTGTGCTGTCTAGTACCTAAGGGGTTGAGTCATCAATTGAGAGGCATCATTACGTAGTGATTCATCACCCAAGTCATGTATATATATAGATAGGGTACTTTGTGAAGTAAAGAGCAAAAGGAAAAAGAAATGAAGAAAAAAAGAGAAAAAGGAGCAGGAGAAGGGCCTTCAATAGTTAGGAAAAATAGGAAGGAAATAATAAGAATTAATAATTAGGTGAGTTATATTATATCTTGAGTTATCATAATATATTTTATATATATTTTGAGTTATCATGATTTATTTTAGGTAATTTATATTTTATAAATTATATTAATATTTCAATTACGTTAATTATTTTCTTAACTCTATTTGCTTAAAATGAAGCCTATAGATATATTTGTTTAAATTTCAGAAATTATTTGACAATGATTTTGTAAATAATTATTTTCTGTAAGTATTACCACGGGAGTCTCATGCCTTAGGAGACTTATATAACAATTAGCCTCTGTTTGACTACTTTGTGACCCTTTGTTTGTAATGGATCCATTGATTTTTGTTCTGATTGTCACTCTAGTGATCTCTGCTCTGATTGTTACTTTTGTGACCTCTGTTCTATACCGTGGTTATGGTTATTTATTTACATAATTTCTCTATTTTAGTTTCTACCATCTTAAATAGTTTGTTTATTCAAATTAAGTTATGTTAATGTTTTAGTTGAAATAATTATCCGTGGTAATTTTTGTACCCTTATGCTTACTGTATAATATTTCTCACTGTGCCATGTGCTTATAGTTGTTAATCACTTTTAGGTGACGTGTCAAAACCAATGCATGGAATAGACACAAGGCACTTTGTAGTCATAGTATAGCTCGAGTATTGCAATCAAATAGAAGCTCCAATGTACACATTTTTGTTATACTTAAATGAAGATTTGAATACCCTTTTATTTTACTCCACTACACTATTAATTTGTTATGATTTCAGTTATTATCTTGTCGCAATGCCGAACCACCGGGTACCGGCTTTGGGTCATGACAAAATGGTATATAGGACACACACGCAATTAAGGGTATGCATGATAAGTTTGTGTGATTTTGTACCAAATTTGATATAAACATAACAAGAAAACAAAAATGAATGGCGTCGGGTGTTGCTAGTGATGAGTAAGAAAGAATAAGTGTTGTGTTGTGCACTTTGTGTGTTTGGTCTGTACCTAGATAGAGAAAGAGGAAGAACATGCCAAAAAAAAAACAAAAACAAAAAAACAAACCCATCACATAGGTTTCAAAAAAAAAAAAAGAAAAAAAGAAAAGAAAAGATTAATTGACAAGAGTGGATTGCAGGTATAGGAAAAGAAAAGTGAAAGGTTTTCCGAAACTATCAGCTTTTAAGTTGCTCAAAATCAGGTTTCGAGCATACAGGAGATAGGTCTCGACAAGAGGAGTCCAAACCTAGAAAGAACAGGCAAAGCGAAAGTTGGGGTGGGTTACACGCGTCGGTCAAATCTTTGCACGTAAAGTCAATTTGAAATTAGAAAGCCACGCGCGGCTAGAGGTTGAAGATGACCATTTTGTAGCCAATTTAGATACTTTGAGTTTGGCTTAGTGATTAAGGCGTATGGTGCTAACGATGTAGTCGGGAGTTCGAATCCTCTTAGCAGCGTCCGAGGATTAAAATGTTTAGGTAGATATCATCACAAAATATTCTGTTGGTATCAATGGAATATTTTGAAAATTGCAATTTGATCCCTAAAGTTTTCAAAAATTACAATCCGGTCACGGGATTCCTAGAAATTTTCATTTTGGCCTTTGTAGTTGTGAAATCACAGTTTGGCCCCAAAAGTTTGGGAAACTTGCTCTTTTATATTTAAGGATAGAAAAGATAGGTGGTCAGTCATTTGTTTGGCATTATAGTTTTGTGTGATCATACATACAGAAGCGGCATGCATCTAGCAAGTAAGTAATAAATTGTGCATTCAGGAATATGTACATATGAAGTATTAAGATTTAAACCTACGAGCCACAGGGAACTTTGATGATTATAAGAGGACCGAGAAGTGTTTGTTAAATAGCCTAAGCATTGGGTCTAAGAATTTAGAGCTGTTATTAAATTTTGATAATTAGGAGAAAACTGAAATGCGATGTTTAGTAAGTGTGGTATTGAGGCCAAGAGCTAAGAACTATTGAATGAGGAAATTAGGATTGTTAATTGGCATATCAGGGAGTACAAATATGATGATTTGTGAAAATATAATATTATAGGAATTAACGGTTATTACGGAACTTCGACGGTGAAAAGAGACTGGGGTGTGTTTGTTTAATAAGTTTAGTGTTGAAGTGAAGAGCTATTGTGAAATCTATAATGCTATAAGGAAGACATAATTTTTGACTTGCACATTGGGGAATATAAGCATATTGATTCGTATGAATACGGTGTTATAAGGAAGTGATGAAAGCTACATGGTTACATGTGAAGTTAAGCTATGAGAACATTCTGGGAAGTTAAAATATCTGATGATCAATGAAGTACATGGAACTATGGTGATTGGAGGCTAGGAAATTATTTGATATGAAGAAGGTATGTTGTTTTTTGAAGGGACCTACTGTCTGAGCTATAGGGTCTCATACTTTTGTTGAGTGACCTTGAAAGTCCGATTGAAATCACGTTCGGCTGGCATACCTTCACATCTGAAATTCTCGATCAACTTCATGGAAATGAATAGGTTACCCTACCGATGACCTTGTAGAAGTATTTGGCTTACAATTGAATATGTCGTGTTATGTTCTGAGCTAATTACTATTACCCCAAGTATTATCCACCTTTGTCATGTGACTTAAGGAAACGATGATGAGAAGTATAAATGAGGTGGAAGTTGTTGAATCTTTGTCGGAAAAGTTCACAAAGTGGAAGAAGTATTAGAAAATATAATGAAACCTATGCAAACATGTCAAGGGAAACGACAAAGATCAAAAGAAAAAGTTAAATGTGGAATTAACAATAGAATAAAAGAAGATGTTTAGAAATTTTGTGGTATGACATGCAAACAATCCTAAGCAAAGTCGTAAAAAAATGAGCCTACCCCCAACATGTCCAACGTATTAAAAGCCGCATAGATAGTTATGTCATTGACTTATGAGAGGATACTTTAATAGGACATCGAATGAGAAATTGTCAAGAAAGAAAAAAAGAAAGAAAAAAAGAATTGCAACAAGTCAATCAGATCAGATCAAAGATTGGTACTTCATAAATAGGTAAGAAAAATATGAAAATAAATAAACATTGCTAGTCAATGAAAAGAGTCTTGAATTAGAATTGACACCCTTCTAAATATTTGAATTGATTGTAGGTAAATTTAGAACTCATCTACTTGAGCATTTGAAACTTGATATGAGATTGTTAAGATAATTAGAATGAGATTGCTATAAGGAAACGATTTGTGAGTAAAATGTCTGTATGTTAATGGATTCAGGTTCCATCCATTCATTTAAAGTCAATTGTTATAAGATGGTTGTATCATTGGGACTATTATTGTGTAAACTGTTTCATCGCTAGTCAAAAAATTATATTATTTGGGAACGTTGTACTATGAGTATGGCCCAATACCTTTGATATGGACCCTAGAATGTAATGTTGAATGTGAATGGATTTTCGATCTATCAAGTGAATGTGATTATACACCTAAGTGAGTCATCTTTGACTTCCGAGATTACATAGTTATCTTGTAGAACCAATGGAGAAAATTTTTTCCTAGCAATTTGACTTGATTGTGGTCAGAAAATTTGTGGATTTAAATTTGTTATTGAAGTTGTATCACATACCCAACCTATTTTGAAAACTTCATATGAGATGTCAATAGAAGAGTACTTTGATTTGTTAAAGCTAAGTAAGATCATGAATTTCATTTGTCTATTTGGAGACATGGATTATTGGAAATATAAAGATTATTAGAAGATATGTGAATAACTAAATAAAAGTATATGTGATTGATAAGAGTAGTAGTTGGGATTAATATTTTTGTGGCTTAATATTATGAGGATCTTCGAGGTCTGCTATATTTTATTAAATAGCTTCTGATATGAATTAAAATGAATCACAATTTGGGTTATTAATCACGAAATGAAAATGAGCTAAACTCCTGTGATGAGATATAGCAATCTCGGTTTTGCCCCGGCCTTCATTGTGTTCCGAACTCGGGTTTCGTCATTGAATATTGTATTCATGTCCCGTTTTTCCCCTTTGACCCTTTGTACTTGTATTTTAGAACTTGTTGGGCGTGTTTGGAACAGGTTGGTTGTTGATTGGTTTAGATTGTTGTTGCCTAGATTTTAGCCTCTTCGCTCGAGCGAGGCTTTTTGCGCTCGAGCGAGCCTTGTGTAATTGGCTTCTTCGCTGGAGCGAGGTTTGAGGGTCTTCAGGTTTCTCTCCTAGACGTAATTTTTCTGGGAAGGGGAAGTTCTTCGTTTGAGCGAAGCTTTTTGCACTCGAGCGAGCCTGGTGAAATTGCATCTTCGCTTGAGCGAGACTTCTTGCGTTTGAGCGAGCCTTGTGTAATTGGCTTCTTCGCTCGAGCGAGGTTTGAGGGTCTTCAGGTTTCTCTCCTAGACGCAATTTTTCTGGGAAGGGGAAGTTCTTCGCTTGAGCGAAGCTTTTTGCACTCGAGCGAGCTCGGTGAAATTGCTTCTTCGCTTAAGCGAGACTTCTTGCGCTTAAGCGTGCGTGTGTATCTGTGGCAGACCTGAAGCTTTGCATTTTGCGCCTAAGCGATGCTTTTTGCGCTCGAGCGAGGTCACTTGTTGTGTCTGGTCGCTCGAGCGACAACTCCTTCGCTCGAGCGAGGACTGCGTATATCAGTTTGTAGCAACTCATTTTTACATAGAAAGCTGAGATCTTTTCACTTCAAAACCCTAATCCGATACCTTATCTCTCTAAAATCCTCTCTCTCTCTCTCTACAATACTCCTAGATCTAAGTATCTCTTAACCCTAATTCCTTTGTTAAAGTGTTGAAGCATCTCAAGGGCTTTCCTTTGATCCGAGTTAAACCGAATTTGGGGCATTTTTGAAGTTCTTCTTCTTCTTTTTGAGCTTCTACACTTGAGGTAGGGATATTCTACTCTTTGATATGGGTTTTAACCTAGGTATTTGTCATTTTGAATAAATGGGGGAAATTAGGAAGATTTGGGTGAAATTTGGTCTTGGGTTTAATATTTGGTGAAAGGAGAAAAATTGCCCTAATTTGAATCAAATAAATTATTTTGTATAAATAATGAGATTAATGTGGAAATATGAAATTGGAAGGGCGTATAAATGAATGGTGTAGTTGGATTTGATAAATCACTCACCCATGGAAAGTTTGGCAAATTATCTGTTTGATAGATTTGTTTATCTGTTTAGAAATATCTGTTTTGGGCTATCGGTGGAGGATAGCTATGATTGTTATAGAAACTGCATGAGGACTAGGTAAATTGAAACTGGTCATATGAATTATGTCATTAAATATGACGGTTTGATTAAATTGTTGAATGTGTGAATTTTGGTAGTCATTGTATATGACACGCTTTTAAATACATTGTATATGTATCATTGTGTGGGAGGAGATATGGGATGTACTCCATTGTTTGGGAGGAGATAGGGGATGGATTTCATGGATAATTAAGTTAGCCAGAGTGTCCAGGGTGAAAGTCCCGAAATCTTATATGTATATATATATATATGGATGCCGGTTCCCTCAGACGTGATTCTGTAAAATGGCAAGAAAATGGTAGTGTTTGAATAATGGCTGTTATTGAAGTGTTAATAAATGAGTTGCAGTTTCATTTTGAATTGTTTAGATTACAATGAACTATACCAATGAATTAACTTGGATAAATGAATAGAAATGGACTGAGATATAGATGTCGATATTGATTGATTATGGAAAGGGTGTAAGTTGGTTTGCAAGTATTGAACATTTATCTGATGCTGATATCTTAGTTAATTCTCATATATTGTTTTAGCATATCTCTATTGGGCTTTGACTCACCCTACTTGGGAAACCATTTTCAAGTACAAGTGACATGCCACCTCCAAGGACATAGTTTGAGAGGACGGGGCTGAAGGCTCTATCTTTTTTTTTTTTTTTTTTTTATTGTTATGTTTATATGTTTTCCTTTTATGCTGAGGGCTTTAATTGTAAAGAGCTTATGACTCTTTCTTTTGTTGCAACCAAGTTATCTCTTGGAAAGATGTAAGCCTGTAGGACATTTATTTTGTTATTATTAATTAGTGTTACATGCTGTAGTTTCAGAATGGATATTTATGAAAGTGTAATGTATACAATCTTTTTTGTAATCTAAACTCTGATGAATAAAAGTAATACATTTCATATTATGCTTGTGAATCTCTTGGGTTGATTTATACCATATTTTGAGGGCGTTACATGAGACAATCGAATGATGAGGAAATCAAATAATAAAGAAAGTTACTTGGGAAAAGTAAGGCCATATGATTAGTTTTTAGGAGCAAGTGCCTTAAGTTTGGAGGACCAAACTTTCTAAGGGAGAGAGATTGTGATGATCCCGCCACGTATAATATTTTACATTTACTTAATTCTTATTCTAATTTAATTGTAGAATTCTCAATAAGGTAAAATTGACTAATTGAATTATTTTAATTTCGAGTATCGAACCATATGAGAATTTAATTAAATATCCGATTCAGTTTAGTAAATTTGAAAGTTTACTAATTGAGTCCGAATTGGAATTGATTAAGTTATAAAAAGAAAACAAAATAAATAAATACATAATAATAATAATAATAATAATAATAATAATAATAATAATAATAATAAAATAATGTAAATATATGAAATAATATATCTCATTATCTAAAGATATAATTTAATTTAGTTTTGGTTTATCAAAAATAAGATGAATATATTTTACTTAAGGGCAAAGTTAGCACAACAATTCATTGTGCAAATTGTTGGAGAAAGGAAAGCGGAGCTAGCTGTTCTATCTAGTACCTAGGGGGGGGGTGAATCATCAATTGAGAGGCATCATGACGGGGTGATTCATCATCCAGGTCATGTATATATATAGATATGGGGGGCTTTGTGAAGTAAGTAAGAAACAAAAGGAAAAAGAAAACAAGAAAAAAAAAGAGAGGAGCAAGAGAAGAGTCTTAAATAGCCGGGAAAAATAGGAAGGAAATAGTAAGAATTCATAATTAGGTGAGTCACCATAATATATTTTATATATGTTTTGAGTTACCATGATTTATTTTACGCAATTTATATTTTATAAATTATATTAATATTTCAATTACATTAATTATTTTCTGAACTCTATTTTCTTAAAATGAAACCCATGGATATATTTGTTTAAATTTCAGAAATTTTTTGACAATGATTTTGTAAACAATTATTTTTTGTAAGTACCACCACGGGAGTTTCATGCCTTAGGGGACTTAAATAACCATTGGCCTCTGTTTGGCTACTTTGTGGTCCTCTGTTTGTCATTGATTCATTGACTTCTGTTCTGATTGTCACTCCAGTGATCTCTGTTCTGTTCTGTTCTGTACTGCGGTTATGATTATTTATTTACATAATTTTTGTATTTCAATTTCTGTCACCTTAAATAATTTTTTTATTCAAATTAAGTTATGTTAATGTTTTAGTTGATATAATTATCCATGGTAATTTTTGTACCCTCATGCTCATTGTATAATATTTCTCACTCTGTTATGTGCTTGTAACTGTTAACCACTTTCAAGTGATGTGTCAAAACCAATGTATGGGGTAGGCATAAGGCACTTTGTAGTCATAGGACAACTCGGGTATTGTAATCGAATAGAAGTTCCAATGTACACATTTTTGTTATACTTAAATGAAGATTTGGGTACCCTTTTATTTTACTCCACTGCACTATTAATTTGTTATGATTTCAGTTATTATCTTATCGCGACGCCGGACCTCCGGGTACTAGGTTTGGGTCATGACATCAACTTTTGGATATATTACACTTTACCTCTTTATGTTTTATATATTTTTTATTTTGATCTTTAAAATTTAGTTTTTCTTTTCTTTTTTAAAATTTACTTATGAGGACCTATTGGTAGTTTATCCTAACATATATTCTTGAACCCTTATTTTTATTTTTTGCTTCTTTCAAAAATTATGTAAATAACTAATAAAAATAATACTAACAAAAAAATGCTTAATTACCTCACTAACATGAAATCTCACCATCAAATTTATAAAATTTATTACTGTAAAAATAAAGAATAAAAAAAGGAAGAAAGTAAAAGAAAAAGGAAAAATTTATTACTGTAAAGAGGAAAAAAAATGCAAAAAAAGAAGAGAAAAAGGCCAAAGGAAAAAATAGCTACATATCTTTTAACACTTTCTTTCCACTCTACCCAACAAAATGAAATAGACTTGCCTTGTCTGTAGGTACTTTAGGGGTGTAAATTTGGCCTGGCCCATCCGGACTCAGGCCCGGGTTCGGGCTTGGGCCGGCCCATGTCGGCTCTCATGGGCTCTCGCTAAAATTTGGGCCGGCCACGAGCTAGAAAATTAGGCCCAAGCCCAAGCGGTATTTGAGCCTCTGGCGAGCCTCGGGCCTAGACTGGGCTTGGACAAGCCTAAACATTTTTTTTTTGTTTTTTCCACTAAAATTTTATTGTTTTCCACCAAAAAATGATATTGGGCCTCGGGCGAGCCAGGCTTTGAGTGGGCCGATGGGCTGGGTCAGGACCATAGGCCGGGTCAAGCTTCAAAATGATGGCCCACGACTCGGGCCTAATCGAGTTGGGCCCACCTTGCGCCACGGGCCATTTTTACACTCTTAAGTACTCTACCCAACAAAATGAAATGTGGTGCAGTTGGGTGTCATGACCCCAACCCGTCCTAAACAGGATGGTGTAGTGATCGACTAATAGTCCTAAACTATCAAAGGCCTAACAAAGCAAATACAAGACAGACTCTTTATATAATTGGGGCAAAATTAGTTTTCTAATGTGTGAAAACCATTATTTGTTATATTGAGTCCATTTACAACATCCATTCATAACAGTGCATAACTATATGAAATGAAAGGATACAATCTTCTTAGAACCACGACATTACGTTATTAAAAGACATAAATAATAAACCTATCACAATACATATGTCTTAACTTTGCAAATTAGTACAACCACATAAGATTGGCTTCTAATTATCTTCTCCTCAAACTTGAACTCTTCGTGTCAAGACCCAAACCCCACCCTATAGGTTTAATGCCGTAACCGGCCAGTAATCCGTGATTACCAAAGGCCTGTTTAACAATAATGACAATAATAAATTATAATAGGGGGCTGGCGGAAGCCAATCAATAATAAGATAATGTCTAATGAGCTGTGAGGACCTGAATGAAAATAAACTTCCATATACATAGTCATATCCAAAACAATTCACGTCTGTAAACTCATATATATATACAAGGCAAAATACAAGATAGGAAATTAATCCCATCATCAAAAAGAGTACTGATAATAGTCTTAAAACATTCTCTTCACTTAACATACTAAAAAAGGGTGAATTTGTACCACCCAAAAAGTCTTGACACATTCAGGTTCGAAACCTCGCGATGAGGCACAATAGCTGGCTTGACAAAACAAGGGTTTAGGTCGACGCCGCTAGCTTTGATTCAGTGGTCGATTACCTACATATATATAATAAACAGTGAACAAGAGCCCAGTGAATAACAAATGTGTAAAGAGGTTAAGAATGATGTCTTTATAGTCTTTGAGACAATTGATTTCAATCAATATCCTTTGTCAATCAATCGTTCAATCGTTCGATTCAATCAATCATTTTCAATCACATTCATATTCATATAGGTCATACGTGGTACATCTAATAGCAACAATTCAATACAATAGGTCTTAAAGACCGAACAATCAATTGATGACCATCATACAATAACAATGGTTCCAAGATTTGGAATTGATAGAGATCTCTGTAACAATAGCAATATCAATAACAATAACAATAACAATACGCTATGGATGCCACGAATATAGTTCAAAATAGGATCATCATTCAGTCGATAAAAGTATCATTTCAGAAAATAATATGATTTATTAATCTGAAAATAAATACGATTGAACATATCTTTACAACATTGTTACTCACAGTGGGCTCCTCGGTACACGTACTATTGGTTCGGCGTCTGACCTAGACAAATAAAGTCAAGCACAACGATACAATTACATTCAATCCTCGGTCAATACCATCGATTCGATTGTTTACTTATTCAATTACCATTCGTCTTTACTTGTTCAGTTCTAACTTTTCATTCATTCGATCTAGTTCAATCTTAGTTCAATCTAATGCACTCATGAGATGCAAATGATCATGAAAACACTTTAAAACCATGCAAACGGAAACCTGGAAGGCAGAAAAGAGAAGTGAAAAACAAACCAAGTTTGTCCAAAAAGGGCCACACGTGTGGGGGTCCCAGCCGCACATGCAGGACCTTCACCGCGCCTGCCCCCGCAGGTGCATATATTTCAGTATGTTCAGCAAGAATTACCTTGTTTTCCACACGTGCGGGGCCCCAAGCCGCATGTGCGGTAGTGCTTCAATGACAATCCGAAAATTGCTCAGTTTGAGTAGTGTGTTTTTTTTGCAAAAACAACCCTATTTTCATGCAATTCATTCATAAAAACTCATATAAACATGCTCAACTTTGACTCTTGATTATGAAACACAAACCCAAACTTGTAAACAAGGTTCAAATGGCTAAGTTGAAAGTTTAAGACTTCAACTAAAAACATAAACACATAACTAAGCATCTCAAAGCTTCAAGTTGTAAAGTTGATGAGAAAACCCTTTCCAAACTGTTAGACTTATGGAGATTATGCAAGAAATTAAACGAATGAAATCAAATGTCCATGAAATATGCCATGCATGTTGAATTTAAGGCCAACTTCCCACAATTATTTTCTATCTTGGCTTTCATGTACTAAAGCCTCTAATTCCTTGTAAATTCTCCTCAATTACATTTCATTGTAAATTCTCCTCAATTACATTTGTATCTTAGTAGATGATAAGTAAAGAAGCTTTAGTTTCAAGAAATTGGAAAGAAAAGTTTACCTATTTTTGATGATTGAAGAGAATTCTAGCTAGGTTCCTAACTTCCTTCTAGTTCTTCCTTTTTTTCCTCTCTTCTTGTTGAGTTCTATACTTAGAGCACCTTCACTCTCTCTCTCTCTCTCTCTCTCTCTCTCTCTACGTGTGGTATATCTATCAAGCCCACTAGTTCTCTTCTTTGGTCAAATGAGTAGAATACTCTATGATAACAATAATAATAATAATAATTCATTTCTTAATTCAAATTTAATTAATCTCATTATCTTATTCATTTCTTAATTCCACTACTTAAAGTGTACTAATGTGGATTAGGTTCTAATTCCTATCCCATGATTTACTTCTAACTTATTAAAATTAACGAATCAGACAGGTTTCATATTCACTTTAACCTATCTGTCCATAATAATACAATTCAAGTAATCACATGGCATCACAATAACACTTAATAACATGTAATCACATAATTAGTGATAAACACATAATCAATTTAATTAATTTATTTAATTAAGGAGGCGGTTGTCACATTCTCTCCCCTTTAGGACGTTTGGTCCTCCAAACTCAATAACGTTCCTCCGGGAAGAATATAGCATCAAGTGGAAAAAGGTCTGGATATCTTCACTTCATATCATCCTTTCTTTCCCATGTTACATAAATACCCCCATGATTTTGCCAATCTACTTTCACCAACGAGATTTCTTTATTTCTCAACTTCTTAATTCTGGTTTACAATCTGAATAGGCCGCTCTTCATAAGTGTAGTCATCATTCAATACCACATGAGTAGGCTCAATAACATGAAAAGGATCTTGAAGATAATCTCGTAACATCGAAACATGGAAGACGTTATGCATATGTTCCATTTCGGGAGGAAGTGCCACCTAATATGCCACTGGATTAATCTTTTCAATGATTTCATACGGTCCAACATATCTTGGTGCTAACTTGCCCTTGGTTCCAAAGTGAGTCTGCCCTTTCATCGGTGTCACTTTAATAAAAACATGGTCACCCACTTCGTATTCCCCATCTCGCCTTCGGACATCCGCGTAACTTTTCTGTCGACTTTGTGCGGTTTTCAATCTTCATTGAATTAACTTTACCTTTTTCGTTGTTTCATGCACAAGTTCAAGCCCAAGTAAAGACCCATCTCCAACTTCAGCCCAACAAATGGGAGACCGACATTTTTTGCCATACAATGCCTCAAAAGGCACCATACCAATGCTTGAATGGTAACTGTTATTGTAAGCAAATTTAGCTAAAGGAAAGTGAGTTTCCCAATTCCCTTGAAAATCAAGCACACACATATGCAACATGTCCTCCAGAGTTTGAATTGTTCTTTCTGACTGGCCATCGGTTTGTGGATGATATGCATTGCTTAATCTTAATTCAGTACCCAATGCTGTTTGCAGACTTTGCCAAAATCTTGATGTGAACTTCGAGTCCCTATCAGAAACAATGGATATAGGCACTCCATGCAATCTAACAATCTCATTGATATAAATTGTAGCCAGCTTATCCGCATTATAAATTACTTTGACAGGTAAGAAATGAACTTAGTCAAACTATCAACAATTACCCACATTGAATCCATACTTCTATTGAAGTGAGGTAGTCCAACAATAAAATCTATGGTAATATGCTCCTATTTCCACTCCGGTATTGGTTGTGGTTGAAGCAATCCTGCGGGTCGTTGATGCTCGGCTTTGACTTGTTGGCAATGTAAGCATTTTGACACATATTCAACAATTTCTTTTTTCATTCCTAGCCACTAGAAATTAAGCTTCAAGTCTTGGAACATTTTTGTATTCCCTGGATGGATAGAAAGTTTTGAACTGTGGGCTTCTTGGAAAACTCATTTTTTCAATTCGGGATCATTTGGTACACATAATCTACCTTGAAATTTCAACACATCACTTTCAAATACAAAGTCCGGCCTTGGTTTAGATTCCCGTTCATCAATAATCTTTTTTAGAAATTCGTCCTGGTGCTGTTTTTCTTTAATTTCTTCAAGAATCATCGGTTAAGCAAAAATAACAGCTAATATTCTGCCTTGTTCTAGCAGAGTAATTTCAACATCAAATTTCTCAAGATCATGTAGCAATTCTCTTTGCCCGGTAAGTAAGCAAGCCAAATTCCCAATTGATTTTCGACTAAGAGCATTAGCAACAGTGTTAGCTTTCCATGGATGGTACAAAATTTGCAACTCATAGTCTTTTATCAATTCCAGCCATCTCCGTTGTCTCATGTTCAACTCTTTCTGGGTAAAGAAATACTTTAAGCTCTTGTGGTCCGTATAAACTTCACATGTTTCTCCATACAAGTAGTGGTGCCAAATTTTCAATGCCAATACTACTGCAGCAAGCTCTAAATCATGTGTTGGATAATTCTTTTCATGTGGTCTTAGTTGTTGGGAAGCATAGGCAATGACTTTACCATTCTGCATCAATACATACCCCAAACCCTTATAAGAAGCATCACTAAAAATAGTAAATCCATCTGTACCTGAGGGTAAGGTGAGAATCGGTGCAGTCACAAGTCAAGTCTTTAATTCTTGAAAGGCTGACTCTCTCTGATTGGTCCAGTTAAACGGTAGTCCTTTCTAAGTCAACTGAGTCAAAGGCAAGGCAATTTTGGAGAAATCTTTCACAAATCTTCGGTAGTATCCGGCCAAACCCAAGAAACTACGGACTTCAGTAACATTGGTAGGTTTAGGCCAATTCACTACTGCTTCAATTTTTTGTGGGTCAACTGAAATGCCGTATTTATCAATCACATGCCCCAAAAACATAACACTATCAAGCTAGAATTCACACTTTGTCAGTTTTGCATATAAGATCTTCTCTCTCAAAGTTTACACGGCGATTCTTAAATGATGTTCATGTTCCTCCTTACTCTTAGAATAATCAAAATATCATCTATAAATACAACTATAAAGTCATCGAGGAATGGTTTGAAAATTCTGTTCATAAGATCTATAAATGCAGCAGGTGCATTAGTAACTCCGAAAGGCATAACAAGAAATTCATAATGTCCATACCTTGTTCGGAAAGCGGTCTTTTCAATGTCCACAGCTTTGACTTTCAATTGGTGGTATCTAGATTTAAGATCAATCTTGAAAAATACTTGGACACCTTTCAATTGGTCGAATAAGTCATCAATACGAGGCAACGGGTACTTGTTCTTCATTGTCACCTTGTTCAACTCGCGGTAGTCAATGCAAAGTCTTAATGAACCATCATTCTTTTTCACAAATAAGACTGGAGTGCCCCACGATGATGTACTAGGTCTGATAAAATTTTTGTCTAACAATTTTTGCAACTGGATTTTTAACTCTTTCAATTCAGTAGGTGCCATTCTGTACGGAGCTTTGGAAATTGGCTATGTACCCGATATCACCTCAATAGTGAACTCAATCTCCCTGTCAATCAGATCCCCTGGAAAATCATCTGAAAAAACATCTAAGAATTCTTTGACTATAGGAATACTGTCCACATTAGTTTTTGTATCAGTAGACATAGTCAATACACAACATAAATACCCTTTACACCACTTTTTAATCAATTTGAATGCTTTCATAGATGAAATAAAGTATGGGGGAGGTACAACACCAACTCCGTTAAATACAAATTCAGGCAATCCAGGAGGATGAAAAATAACTTGTTTCGTTACACAATTAATGGAGGCATGATATTTGGTTAACCAATCCATTCCCAAAATTACATCAAAGTGATCAAGATTTAGAGGTAGCAAATCAACATATAAAAGCACATTCCCAATAACAATCTCACATGCAGGATACACATAAGCACAAGTCATAGACCCTCCAGCAGATGAAGATACAGCTAATAAATAGTTCATGGGTTCCAGTGGTCTATTTAATTTTCGTGAAAAAGCATGCGAGACAAACGAGTGTGTAGACCCCGAATCAATCAGAATATAACCATTTTGAGCACAAATAGGGAGTATACCTGACACCACTATCTCAATGTTCTGCACATCCCCCGGTACAAGTGCAAACACCTAACCTTGCCTCAAAGTTTCTTTCTCGATAGCTTTAGGATTGGACTTTGGTGTAGCAGTTGATGCTGCAGTGCTTGCTACAGGTCTAGTAAAATTCTGAGATGCGAGAGGACAGTCTTTAACTATGTGGCCCACCTTGCCACACTTATAACATGCCCCAGAGATTTTATAACAAACCCCTTTGTGTCTTTTTCCGCATTCTGGACAAGGCGGTATAGAATTGTTACCTCGGCTGGAATTACTTGTTGACCCTATATTTTGCTTTTTATTCAACGAGTTGTTTTGGCCCTTTTTGAAATTAAAACTTTGTCTCTTACTCCGCTATTCAGTCATCGGCATCTTAGCTTGTTTTAATGCTGCAACGTTTGTCTCGGCTATGATTGCTCGGTCTGGTACATCCACATACTTGAGTAATTTCAAAACATTAATTCGATCAAGTATTTCCACGTTAAGTCCACCCTCAAACTTTCTAGCCTTTTTATAATCAGTGTCTACCATGTGCGGTGCATAGTGAGTGAGTTTGGTGAATTTAGCTTCATATTCTGCTACTGACATAGTACCCTACTTCAATTGCTCAAATTCAGTCACTTTTCGGTCACGAACACATTGAGGGAAGTATTTATCATAGAATGCTTCCTTAAATTGAGCCTAAATCATAGCATTATTATCTTCACGCACAAGCATCCATCATCGTCTTACCTCCTCTTGTAAAGTATAAAGGTAGCCAATAACACTTTCTGTGCCTCGGAACACAAGAACACTTCAAATAGCTTTTCAATTTCTAGGATCCATGCCTTGGCTTTTAATGGTTCCAATCCTCCCTGGAATGTTAGTGTCTTTATTTTATTAAACTTCTGTGTTAAAGTAATCACATCATCATTAGCATTTGGTTCTGGCTGCACTGGTAATGGAGGAGGAGGTGGGGGTTGTTGGTTCTGTTGTTGTCTTGGAGCCTCTGTCAACAATTAAACCATCATTTCCAATCTTGCAATTCTTGTTTCAGATAATTCAGGTTCATCTGTATTCCTTACATTCTCCATTGCACTATATAAAATATGGTAATAATAAACATAGGAGAGATGGTTTACTTATTCATGTTAACATATATACTCATAACATGTCCACACACACTTATTCATGCTCATGCATTGCCCTAATTGCTTTTCTAGGACATCCTATAGTTCATTTGGACACGTGTGTACGGTACAACTCGTGCTCTGATACCACTTTGTCAAAATCCAAACCCATCCCAATAGGTTTAGTGCCGTAACCGGCCAGTAATCCGTGATTACCAAAGGCCTGTTTAACAATCATGACAATAATATGCTATAATAGGTGGTTGGTGGAAGCCAGTCAATAATAAGATGATGTCCAATGAGCTATGAGGACCTGAATGAAAATAAACTTCCATATACATAGCCATATCCAAAACAATTCACGTCCGTAAACTCATATATATATATACAAGGCAAAATACAAGATAGGAAATTAATCCCATCATCAAAAACATGACTGATAATAGTCTTAAAACATTCTCTTCACTTAACATACTCAAAAAGGGTGAATTTGTACCACCCAAAAAGCCTTGACACATTCAGGTTCAGAACCTCGCGATGAGGCACAATAGCTGGCTTGACAAAACAAGGGTTCGGGTCAACGCCACTCGCTTTGATCCGGTGCTCGATTACCTACATATATATAATAAACAGTGAGCTAGAGCCCAGTGAATAACAAATGTGTAAAGAGGTTAAGAATGATGTCCTTACGGTCTTTGAAACAATCGATTTCAATCAATATCCTTTGTCAATCAATCGTTCAATCATTCGATTCAATCAATCATTTTCAATCACATTCATATTCATATAGGTCATACGTGGTACATCCAATAGCAACAATTCAATATAATAGGTCATAAAGACTGAACAATCAATTGATGGCCATCATACAATAACAATAGTTCCAAGATTTGGAATTGACAGAGATCTCTGTAACAATAGCTATATCAATAACAATACGCTATGGATGCAATGAATACAGTTCAAAATATGATCATTATTCAGTCGATAAAAGTATCATTTCGGAAAACAATATGATTTATCAATCTGAAAATAAATATGATCGAACATATCTTTACAACATTGTTACTCACAGTGGGCTCCTCGGTACACGCATTATTGGTCTGGGGTCCGACCAAGACAAATAAAGCGAAGCAAAATGATACAATTACATTCAATCCTCGGTCAATACCATCGATTCGATTGTTTACTTATTCAATTACCATTTGTCTTTACTCGTTCAGTTCTAACTTTTTATTTATTCGATCTAGTTCAATCTAGTTCAATCTAATGCACTCGTGAGATGCAAATGATCATGAAAACACTTTAAAACCATGCAAATGGAAACCCGGAAGGTGGAAAAGAGAAGTGAAAAACAAACCAAGTTTATCCAAAAAGGGCCGCACATGCGGGGGTCCCAGCTGCACGTGCGGGACTTTCACCGCACCTGCCCCGCAGGTGCATATATTTAAGTATGTCTAGCAAGAATTACCCTGTCTTCCGCACGTGCGAGGCCTTAAGCCACATGTGCGGCAGTGCTTCAATGACAATCTGAAAATTGCTCTGTTTGAGCAGTGTGCTTTTTTGCAAAAACAACCCTATTTTCATGTAATTCATTCCCAAAAGCTCATATAAACATGCTCAACTTTGAGTCTTGATTATGAAACACAAACCCAAACTTGTAAACAAGGTTCAAATGGCTAAGTTGAAAGTTCGAGACTTCAACTAAAAACATAAACACATAACTAAGCATCTCAAAGCTTCAAGTTATAAAATTGATGAGAAAATCCTTTCCAAACTGTTAGACTTATGGAGATTATGCAAGAAATTAAATGAATGAAAGCAAATGTCCATGAAATATGCCATGTATGTTGAATTTAAGGCCAACTTCCCACAATTCTTTTCTATCTTGGCTTGCATGTACTAAAGCCTCTAGTTCCTTGTAAATTCTCCTCAATTACATTTGTATATTAGTAGATGATAAATAAAGAAGCTTTAGTTTCAAGAAATTGAAAAGAAAAGTTTACCTATTTTTGATGATTGAAGAGAATTCAAGCCACGTTCCCAACTTCCTCCTAGTTCTTCCTTCATTTCCTCTCTCCTTGTTGAGTTCTATACTTAAAGCACCTTCACTCTCTCTCTCTCTCTCTCTTTCTCTCTCTCTCTACGTGTGGTATATCTATCAAGCCCACTAGTTCTCTTCTTTGGTTAGATGAGTAGAATACTCCATGATAATAATAATAATAATAATAATAATAATAATAATAATTCATTTCATAATTAAATTGTAGTCAAGTAATTCAAATTTAATTAATCTCATTATCTTATTCATTTCTTAATTCCACTACTTAAAGTATACTAATGTGAATTAGGCTCTAATTCCTATCCCATGATTTACTTCTAACTTATTAAAATTAACGAATCAGACAGGTTTCATATTCACTTTAACCTATCTGTCTACAATAATACAACTCAAGTAATCACATGGCATCACAATAACACTTCGTAACATATAATCACATAATCAGCGATAAACACAATCAATTTAATTAATTTATTTAATTAAGGAGGCGGTTGTCACACTTCGCTACCTACATATATATGTATATGTATATATATATAAGGGAGATAGGTGAGCCATTATCTAGTGAATAGTAATACAGTAAAGTGATAAATGAATGAAGACCAATAAACTTTATTAAAACCAAGCACAAGCTCATTTCAAATATAATATAATTTGTACATGATAAACAAAACTTATCATAGCGATGAATATTCCAAGGCTTTGCAAATAACTTGTCCACAAGAAATGGCAAAGAGCTTAGTTAGTAAAAAGTTATTGGCCTGATTTCCCAATAACAAACTTGTTCTAGGAACTCATCTCAATACTGTTGGAAAATTTGGTTTTTTTATAGGCTTATTTTGGGTCAACTTTGAGCCCAAATTTGAGTGGGTCCCAAACATCTTTTGGGGTGGGTCCAAAGAGGTGACGTGTTCCTTAGCGCATGGCAAGTCACACGGAGAAGACGGTTTGTCAAAATGATTTATGAGTGAATGGGAACTTGACGTCGTTTTCGGGTTCGTGGAGTGGATATTTAAAGAAGTAAAATGTGGGTTTCCTTGTAAGGCTTGTCCCACATTGGAAACTTAAGAGAACTTATGTGTATATATAAGTTCTAGGTGGCAACACTTGGGTTGGGCCCTTAGGGGCGCCCCAAGTTTGTAGAAGTGAGGAGTTATGGACAAAGTGAATCTTAGCCCAAACCACCACACATGTGCCACCGCCGTTGTCCGTCAGCCGAGCGTGGGTGTGAGTTGTGGGTCAGGTCGGTTTTATATTAATTTTTTAGACAAAAATTTATTTCAATTTTTTAATGAAATTAAATTCTAATTTTGTGCCAAAATTGAATTTAATTTTCTGTCCAAATGTTACCTCATCCAGTCTAATTTTTCCAAACAAATTAAACTATCCAAACAGTTTTTTAAATTTGTTACACCCAAACAAATACAGTTTCGGCATAGAATAGATTTAAACTACTGCCCAGACAGATTCAAATCTGCCAGTAGTTTCCAGCAGATAGAAACTGCACAGCAGTTATCTGTTTGCACCTGTTCTATTTGAAAACAGATCTGTTCATTTGAAATTGAACTTGTTCGGACAGCCTCTATTTGCCTATAAATAGAATCCATTTCCAGTAGTCTTTGGCATTCCGAAAATTTATTTTGTTGCCTTTCTTTTGCTCTATTACATCAATTATTCTTTATATTATTTTAGGAAAAAATTTAGAGAGTTTAGAACACAGGTTTTGTTTCGCCGAACAAATTGTTTGGAATGCTATTACAATTTGTGAAGATCATTGTATCTTGGGAGATAGACGCTATTAGTCCGTAAGACCGAAATGGGGAGAATCTGTCTTAAAAACAAAGTGCCACACACTCGACTTGATTTTTTTGTACTTTTAAATTTCGGCAAAATAAATTCTGTAAGTAATTTATTTTATTTTGTTTGACTTGTTTCATTTTTTTTTATAGAGAAGATTGTTCCAACAAATACATGATACAAGAGTATATGATGTTCATTCATAGCAAAACAATAATATAGTTTCTTAAACGTATCATAAGTTTGCATTTCAAATCATAGGTTTAACAAACATAACTTTACTATACTACTACTTACAAATAGCTCCATACAAGGGGTTTCCTCCTCCGAGTGCTTAACCTACACAAAGCATGAGCGAGACATTGAAAACACACAAACTAACAAGCTTCTAAATTCACTTCAAGTGTTCTAATTTAACCTAATGTTTCTTAATATTTTCTTAGATTATCCAAGACTTTTTTAAGCCTAATTCAAGACTAAGTCAAGTGTCAAACATATTTCGAGTGCATGCTTAGAAGCATCCCAAGTGATCAAGGCTTAAAGTATATCAAAGTGTGTTGAGAACATATGTCGAAGGGCCTTAAGTATTCTACAACAATTTCATATGTTTTATGTTGAAAATATCATGTTTAGGTATTTAATGTTTAATAAAATAATAAGAAATGAAAGGAAATTAAGTTAGGAGAGGAATTAGCATGAAATAGTTAGAGAGAAAATGAGTAGTCTTTACTAATTTGAGCATATCTATTTGTGTACTTAGAATTTGAATGTGAGACCACCACCATTGGAAACTAGATTTCTGGGGCTTAAATTAAGACTCAAGAATTGCTTAAAACCGAATCTGGATGAGAGAGATATGCCTATTTGGAGTTAGGCTGAAATAGGAAAATCTGCTTAGGCGGATTTCTAGGGTTGCATGGGCGGATTTAAGCAATAGAGAAAATTGAGTTTTGGGGTTCAAACCGCTCGAGCAAAAGTCAAATCTGCTCAAGTGGATCTGGCTGCTTCAGAATACTTGGTTTGAGTCCGAATATCCGTTCATTTTCTTACCTTTTCCCCTTTCTTTCTGGGGTTTCAAGACATGATTTTGAGCTTCCAAAACTCTTGAAAAACATGAGGAAACATAAAAATAAACTTCTTTTAAGAATAAGATCATCAAAACTTCAAGATTTCTAACTTTCTAGCTTCATTTCAATTCTTTTGTAATCTTCTTCCTCTTCCTCCTTTAAAACATGATTTTAAATATGCAAAATCATCAAAAGCTATGAGAAATCATGAGAATAGAACTTCCTATGAGCTAAGAACATCAAAAACAAGATCAAACTAGCAAGAATTTGAGACCCACTACTTGTTCTTCAATTACCCTAAGTCCTCTTTGTCTTTTCTCTTCATTTCTTACATGGTAACCCAAATTAACTCTGGCTTCTTCTTAATCTTAAGTGATTGATTGGTTAGCTACAAGATTTAGGATGTGCTATATAAGTGCAAAGTGTGTGTCGATTTCTGACCACACTGCCAAACTAGTACTTAGTTGGAGAGCACCGGCAGAATAGATTAAACCCGAACGACCTATCACAGAAAGAAGAGATTCCAGCGGTGGCTCGTCCACCCGGGGGCACTCCGACGATCAAGTCAGTTATCTCTCAAAGATAGCAAAAGTGCTTAACTCACTATTCAGAGCATAAAAAAGCATACCTTAGACCCATGGGGGTGCCTCTCTTTTATAGAAGCCTAGCTTCAATAGACTTAGGATTACTGCTAATCTTGGATTCCCAGTAGGATTGGAATAAACTCTTTAAGAGTCTTATCTTTATCCAAACTAAAGTCCTCTTCCATTCTAGGACTCTTGTCCCTTATCCGCCTATCCCGAATTCCGGTTTCTTTGCAGATAACCTCGGCCTAGCCGAGATCATCTCGATGTCATGACCAAGACACGTGACACTTCGGCTGACACTTCGGTGTCACCTCAGCCACGTGTTGTCATTCAAAAAATTATGTCCCCACAACTGCCCCCTAGGTTCTATTACCTCGGCATCCTGAGGTGATGGAACCTATATCATTCCTTTCATTTAGCACATCTGCTAAGTTCACTTTATCCTTCATTATCGAGGTCATCATTCGTCGACTCAAATATGACCAAAACTTAGTCTGTTTTCATTAATGCCTTAGAACCAAAAAACCAAGTTTTGTTCAAGTTTCACAGCCAAGATCGTCCTCCTAGCCGAGGTCCTGCTCCATTAAATTAAGAACTCTAAGAGTTTCATCACGCGTATGAGCTGTCACGCACAGCAACTCAACCGTTTTTTCCATGCGTCTTTCCCCTACTGAGCTGTGCCTGACACATACCATTAATTCGAATCGCACTTGCGTGCGCCGTCTGACAAACATGTCGTCCTAGGCACACTAAATGCGTTTTTGCCGCCATTTCGTGTGTTTGTTCAAAATGACTTCTCTCTCTCCGTCTTTTCACTTTTGCATCTTCGTCTTCGTGCAAGCTTTATCTCTCTAACTTTCTCTAATCCTTTTATTGCTTCAAGCTCTAAAGCTCTCTACAATCACCGCCGTTTACCTCCTCCGGCGAGGTTTTTGCTGATCCTTTCCATTTGCTGCCATCATCTGACTCCGGCGTACTCAACACCGGCTTCATTTTTCTTCGGTGAGTCACTATATCCTTCTTTATTAGTCTGTGTTTTTCTTTGTACCTTGTACTTTTTTCTTACTTTTTGAAACAATGTAAGCTTTAATTTGACCGACGTGTCATTTTTGTAATCTAAACAATCATTTTTCAATGTCAGGCCGAGGTGCCTTCTTTCCTTATCTGAATGCATATACAACTTTTTTCCCTTTCAAGTGCTTTCAATGTTTGTCTTCTTTTTACTCTTGCATGATTCTATATTTATAATAATTTGCATGTCTTCAATGTACACCTTAACTGTGCAACCTCCTCGGGGTGGAATACCTCGGTTAAACCACTATCGATTTACTTCGGCAAGTACATAGGTACTTCTTTTTAATACAACCTTGGCTTAACTTGTAAATTTTTCTTAAAAATTTCAACAAGTGTTAAACATGACCTCAGTTTAACTTCAACTTGTAAATTTTTCTTAAATTTTAACAAGTGTTAAAGATGGTCTCAGTTTAACTTCAACTTGTAAATTTTTCTTTAAAATTTCAACAAGTGTGAAACCGATCTTGGCTTGAAAATTCCAACTCCCAAGCATCATTCTCCAGCCCTCTGCCCCCTAATGTGAACTTATGTTCCACTTGGGTTCTCATTAAGTATGTGGCTCTGACCTCGTTGCCGAAGTCTATATTTAAACAGAGACTAGCCGATGTTCTCAACCTTGGTTCTTCTGTTAATCTTACCCAAGTGTACTGAGTTTCAATCTGTGTTTGACTCTGCCGATATGGTAAGTCCAGGTTAATTCAACTTAGTTCAACTCTATTATATGCAAGTAGAAACTCTGTCATATAATAGGTCTAAGTTATTCGTCATGTTTCAATCAGAAACATCGCCAATTTAGTTCAACTCTATTATATGCAAGTAGGAACTCTGCCATATAATAAGTCTAAGTTATTCGTCATGTTTCAATCAGAAACATCACCAACTTAGTTCAACTCTATTATATGCAAATAGGAACTCTGCCATATAATAAATCTAAGTTATTCATCATGTTTTAATCAGAAACATCGCCAACTTAGTTCAACTCTATTATATGCAAGTAGGAACTTTACCATATAATAAGTCTAAGTTATTCGTCATGTTTCAATTAGAAACATCGCCAACTTAGTTCAACTCTATTATATGCAAGTAGGAACTCTGCCATATAATAAGTCTAAGTCATTCGTCATGTTTCAATCAGAAACATCGCCAACATAGTTCAACTCTATTATATGCAAGTAGGAACTCTGCCATATAATAAGTCTAAGTTATTCATCATGTTTCAATTAGAAACATCGTCATAGGACTAGTCGGTCCTATCGTACAGATTTCAAATTCACAAAAATCAAACTAGCACTTTATTATTACTTCAGTCGATATGCCCCATTGCCGACAACCGAGATGATTCTATTTGGACCAAGTTTGGCCTCCCTATTATCCTTCTTAAAGTCGACAACCTTTCTCAGGATGAGGTCCCTAACCTTGAACTCTCTTGGGCTGACCTTCTTGTTGTAAGCTCTAGCAAGTTGTTGTTGGTATGCCCCCAGCTGAATTGCTGTTCTCTCATACGTTGCAGGTGGATTTCAACAACATTTTCACGCTTTTTTACATAGGCTTCAACTTCCTTTTGCATGTAAGGCCAAAAGAATCCCTGCGATATTGCTTTATGGGCAAGAGATTTGCCCCCTGCATGGCTTCCATCTACTCCTTTATGGACCTTATATAAAAAGTCTTCAACTTAGGCTGAGCTTTTCTTTTCTCAGACTTAATCATCTAGGCCGAGATTTTGTCTTCTGGAATCTGGGATCTGCTCACTTAGGTTGGAGGGATCAGTTGTGACTGTCTGTGCAGCCCTTGATCTTGTCTTTTGCTTGTTGTATCCAGTGTTACCCCAGCCTCACTTTGGTGAGCCGTTTTTCTTTTCTTGTGTTGACGCCTTTGTCATCGGTGTGTCTTCCTCGGCCCTTGCATACTTCTCTATTCTGGCCATGAGTTCCTCCATACTCTTTGACAGTGTCTTTGCCAGTGATTTTCGTAGCAAACAGTCATCTTTTAGGCCGTTCTTAAAGGACACAACCGCCACCTCTTGGTTGCATCCTGGTATTCGATTGAACACCTCGTAATACCTCTTGGCATAAGCCCTAAGACTTTTATCCTCACTGATTCTCAAGGCCATCAAGGAGTCCACCCTTAATGGTTGTAGTTTGTTTGTCACAAACCTGGCCACGAACATCTCGGCCAGGGCTTCCCAGGTTTTCACAGTTCCTTTCGGCAACTTGTGAAACCAGTCTGATGCAATTTTCCCAAAGGACGAGGGGAACACCTTGCAGAGCAACGGCTCGTTCCCGGTGTATAATGCCATCGAGTTCAGGTACAAGCCGACGTGAAAGTTCAGGTCCGACTTACCGTCGTATATTTGGAATCTCGGCATGTGGAACCTTTTCGGGGCTTCAAATTTGTCCAACTCTACTGAAAACGATGTCCTCGGCTTGACCGAAGAGGTCACCTCGGCATCTTGTCGCTTTCTTTGGAGGTAATCCCTTAGATCCTCCTTGGTTCGTCGTAGAGCTCGGCTATCTCCGGATTTTAGCCTCTTTGGTGCACTACTTTCAGTGTCATTATGAGTCCTTTTGGACCTCCCTCCATTGGTCGTGTCGAAACAGAGTTCCTTCCCCCTGAATATCCCGATGTTCTTTGGTGCAGGTTTCTTTTGTTCGATGTGTCTTATGGGATTCTCCATGCCTGACCTCCCGCGAAGGCCGGTGAGAATGTCCCTTGGTCCCGCCATGCTGAGGGACTACAGGAACCATTTTCTGCCCCCCTTTCTGGGCACCTTTCTTGGCCGCTGGAATCGGTGTATCTTGTAGCGGGAACGGTGGCTGCATGACGTTGTTCTGCATCATGAAATTGACGATCGTTTGTAGGTCCACCATTTGTCCACCATTCCCTTCATCTCGTCGTCCCTCCGCAGGCATCTATCTTTCCATACCTGGAGATCGTCCTCGTTATAATACCCGCACCGGTCCGATTTCTTCGGTACGCCACCCTTTTGGCCGACGTCCTTTCCTTCATGATTCTTATCACGAGTCTCTTCGTTACAGTTGTCTTCTTCGACATCAAGGTCAATATGTTTTCCACTCTCAGTAGGGGTGTCGTCCTCAACCTTCTCTTTCTGTCCGTCGTTGGCCATCTATTCTCCTTTCTTTCCTACAGACGGCGCCAAATTGTGTGTGTCGATTTCTGACCACACTACCAAATTAGTACTTAGTTGGAGAGCACCGGCAGAATAGATTAAACCCGAACGACCTGTCACACAAAGAAGAGATTCCGACGGTGGCTTGTCCACCTGGGGGCACTCCGACGATCAAGTCAGTTATCTCTCAAAGATAGCAAAAGTGCTTAACTCACTATTCAGAGCATAAAAAGCATACCTTAGACCCATGGGGGTGCCTCTCTTTTATAGCCAACACTTACCTAATCCCAATAGAAGCCTAGCTTCAATGGACTTAGGATTACTACTTATGGGGAATCACATCGATTTTCCCTAACAATTGGTATCAGAGCTTACGGTTTATTTGGGTTTATTTATTTGTGTAAATCAATGGAGGGGAATGTGGGTCGTATGTCTAGCTTTAATGGAAGCAATTGGGTAACTTAGAAAACTAAAATGGAGGACCTATTATTTTGTAAAGATTTGTATGGACCCATTGAGGGTGATAGTGGTAAACCCGAAGGTATGAAAGATGATGAGTGGAAGAGGCTTAATCAAAAAGCCGTTGGTGTTATCCGTCAATGGATTGATGACAGTGTGTTTCATCATGTTGCTACTGAAACTTCAGCACATGATTTATGGAAAAAAATTAGAGAGTCTTTATAATACAAAATCAGCCACAAATAAAGCTTTTCTATTTCGTAAGTTGGTTAATTTAAAATATAAAGAGGGCAGCCCTATTCCAGAACATCTGAATGAAATAAAGCGTATCGTTAACCAACTTGCTTCTATGAAAATTATTTTTGATGATGAGTTGCAGGCTTTGATGCTACTTAGTTCCTTACCCGAAAGTTGGGAGACTTTGGTTGTGACAGTTAGTAATTCGGTACCTGATGGAGTTGTCACCATGGGCCAAGTCACTAGTAGCTTGTTGAATGAAGAAACTAGAAGAAAATCAGCGGGTTCCTCTCATTCAGAAGTATTTGTTGTTAGAGGCCGAAGCAAAACAAGGGGGAGGAGTAAGACTCCTCATGGTCGTGATCAAAGCCGTGACAAATCAAAGGATGGTTCTTTTTCAAAGAAAGACATTGAGTGCTATTATTGCCATGAGAAAGGGCACATGAAGCGGGAATGCCGAAAGCTCAAGAATAAGGAGAAAATGCGTGACAAAAGTATGGATAAGAAGCAAGAAGACACAACGGCAGTTACTACCGATGATCTCATGGTCGTTTGTGAAGATGATTGTATCAATTTTGTGGGCCAAGAGAGCAGTTGGGTGATTGATTTTGGTGCTTCTTTTCATGTGACTTCTCGAGTTGATTTCTTCACTACCTACACTGCAGGAGATTATGGTTCTGTTCGAATGGGTAATGAAGGTTTGTCCAAGATAATTGGCATGGGTGATGTTTGCTTAGAAACAAATTTGGGCTGCAAATTGTTGCTTAAAGATGTGAGGCATGTTCCCGACATTCGCCTCAATTTGATCTCTGCTGGGAAGCTAGATGATGAAGGCTTCAACAACAAATTTGGTGATGGAATATGGAAACTCACAAAAGGTTCTTTGGTGGTGGCTAAGTGCAAGAAGACTCATACACTTTATTCGATGCAAGGAAAAATTTGTAAAGGTGTTGTCAATGCACTTGAAGATGATACTTCTACTGAATTGTGGCACAAGCGACTTGGGCACATGAGTGAAAAGGGGCTACAAGTTTTGTTCAAGAAAGAGCTTCTACCCGGTTTGGAAGGTACACATCTTAAAACTTGTGTTCATTGTTTGGCGGGTAAACAACATAGAGTTTCTTTTCATAAAAATGTTGCTTCTAGAAAAGCAAAGGTTTTGGAGTTGATTCATTTGGATGTTTGTGGTCCTTTGAAAGTTAGAACACATAGTGCTGCACTTTATTTTGTAACTTTCATTGATGATTATTCAAGGAAAGTTTGGGCTTTTCTACTAAAAACTAAAGATCAAGTTCTAGAAGTATTTAAGCATTTTCAGGCCATGGTTGAAAGAGAAACAAGGCAGAAATTGAAGTGCATCCGATCAGACAATGGTGGTGAATACATTGGGCCATTTGATGAGTATTGTCGCAGCCAAGGTATTCGGCATCAAAAGACTATTAAGAAGACTCCTCAACAAAATGGAGTTGCCAAGAGGATGAACCGCACCATTGTGGAAAGAACAAGGTGTTTGCTTTCACAAGCTAAATTGCCAAGATCCTTTTGGGGTGAGGCATTAAAGACAGCGGTTGACGTGATCAATTTGTCTCCTTCCTATCCTTTGAATGGTGATGTTCTTGAAAGAGTTTGGACTGGCAAAGATGTGTCTTATGAGCACTTGAGAGTGTTTGGTTGCCGAGCTTTTGTTCACATTCCAAAGGATGAGAGGTCCAAGCTTGATAGTAAGTCAAGACAATGCATTTTTCTTGGCTATGGACGTGATGAATTCGGGTATAGATTGTGGGATCCAGTCGACAAGAAAATTATTCGAAGCCGTGATGTTGTGTTTCTTGAAGACCAAACAATTGAAGACTTTGGCAAAGGTGATCAACCGGAGCTAAAAACTAGTGATCTCGTTGACATGAATCCATCTCCTTCATCTTCAGTTGATGATGAAAATGGGGGAGATGTGCAGCCACCCATTGAAGATGTAGAAGATGATGCTAATCCTAATGAAGTTGAGCCAGAAATTGAGGAAGAGCATCCAACTCAAGAACCGCCACCACAACTTAAGTTGAGGAAATCTACAAGGGACAGACAACTTTCAAGAAAGTATCCTCCCAATGAATTTGTGTTGATTTCTGATCAAGGGGAGCCGGAGAGCTACCAAGAAGCAATTGAGCATGCAAAGAAAGGTGATTGGAAAAAGGCCATGGACGAGGAGATGAATTCCTTGCTTGAAAACCATACTTATGATTTAGTGAAGTTGCCTAAAGGGAGGAAAATTCTGAAAAATAAGTGGGTTTTCAAATTGAAGAATGATGGCAAAAATCTGAGGTACAAGGCACGTCTTGTTGTGAAAGGCTTTGGGCAAAAGAAAGGCATTGACTTTGACGAGATTTTCTCGCCGGTTGTGAAGATGTCTTCTATTCGGGTTGTACTTGGCATGGCTGCAAGTATGAACCTTGAAGTTGAACAACTTGATGTGAAGACCGCATTTCAACCATAAGGTTTTGTGGAAAAAGGGAAAGAGAAATTTGTTTGCAAATTGAAGAAAAGTTTGTATGGCCTCAAGCAAGCCCCGTGGCAATGGTACAAAAAATTTGACTCTTTCATGATGAATAATGGTTTTTCTAAAACCACTTCGGATCATTGTGTGTTTGTGAAAAATTTCCCGGATGGTGAATTTATTATTCTTTTGCTTTATGTTGATGACATGTTAATTGTGGGTCAAGATTCTACCATGATTAACAAGTTAAAGTTAGAGTTGAGTAAATTTTTTGTTATGAAAGATTTGGGACCGGCAAAGCAAATACTTGGTATGAAAATTGTTCGTGATCGCAAAGAGGGGCTGATTTGGTTGTCTCAAGAAAGCTACATTGAGAAAGTTCTTGAGAGGTTCAACATGAATAAAGCAAAGCCGGTTGGTTGTCCACTTGCAGGTCACTTCAAGCTTAGTTCGAATCAATGTCCTACAAGTGAGAAAGACAAAGAAGGGATGTTGAAAGTTCCTTATGCTTCAGCAGTTGGTTCTTTGATGTACGCCATGATTTGTACAAGGCCGGATATTGCTCACGCCATTGGTGTGGTGAGTCGGTTTCTCTCTAATCCGGGTAAAGAACATTGGGCAGCGATAAAATGGATTCTAAGGTATCTTCGAGGGACTTCGAAGGTGTGTTTGTGTTTTGGAGATGGTAAGTCGATGCTTGATGGGTTCACAGATTCTGACATGGCTGGTGATGTTGATTCTAGGAAATCTACTTCGGGGTATTTGATGACTTTTACAGGGGGAGCTGTGGCATGGCAATCTAAATTACAAAAATGTGTTGCTCTCTCAACTACCGAAGCTGAATTTATTGCCATTACAGAAGCTTGCAAAGAAGAGTTATGGTTGAAGAAATTTTTGCAAGAGTTGGGTTTGAAGCAAGAAAAGTATGTGTTTTATTGTGATAGTCAAAGTGCTATTCACTTGAGTAAAAATTCTACTTTTCATTCGAGATCGAAACACATTGATGTGAGATACCATTGGATTCGTGATGTGTTAGACTCGAAATTGTTACAACTCGAAAAAGTTCACACAGATGATAATATTTTGGATATGTTGACAAAGACGTTGTCAAGGGAAAAACATTTAAAGTGTCGAACTTTGACGGGTATGGTTGATATCTCCACCTAAGTCGATAGGGGGAGAATTGTTGGGTATATCTCCTTATTGGAGTTTGAGACCCAATTGATTTGTTAAAGAATTTTAACTTGGTTTGGTTTGGGTATAATATATTTTTATATATTATATCTAATTTTGTGGAGACCCAATCCAATTTGGAAACAACTAAGGTTTTTATAAAAAAACCCTAGATTCACAATACATAATGATTGATATTGTTTTTCCCAAGGAAAAGAGGGAGTACGGTTGCTATAATTTGATTAATCAGTTCGTGTCTTTTGGAATTGGTGTAATAGTGCTGCGAGCAGCAGCAAATTGGTTTGGTGCATCTTTGCTTGGGTGCTTTGGTATTGTTATTTTGGGTCTTCTACAATTTTGGTTTCTGAAGATTTGATTCATCTATTTGGTGAGGTCTTTCATCTTGTTTATTTGTGATTATTTGGAATTCACCTAAGGGTGGTTTGTGAGACCATTCGTGTCTCGTTTGTAATCGTTTGGAAACTTATTTGGTTGATAGTGGAATCGGATTTCGATCCCGTGGACGTACCTCACATTGAGGGAACCACGTAAAAATTCTTGTGTTGCTTCTGATTTAATTTTTCCGCATTAGTTTTTATTCCCATTGATTGATTTACTTGTGGGGAATCACATCGATTTTCCCTAACACATGTTTGTTGTTTTGATAGTTTAAATTTTTTGTATTGGTAATAAACTATATAAATATGTAATCTAGATTATAATTTGGTAAAAGTAACGTACCTATTAATTGAACATCTTGATAAAGAAATTGGCCAATGTCTGATAATTTCTTAATGAAATACCACTGAAGTGGTATATTGTCATCATAATCAAGTATGTACACAATTGTTGTATCATTAGTAAAAGACATCTTATAATAATATGACACCAACTTGAATTTCTCATCAGTCAACGTAATATGAACTCCTCTAAAATAATATATTTTTCCTTCAATTAAATATTCTTTGAAGTAATCATATTTCTCAGAACATACAGTTCCTTCCATGGCATCTCCCTTTGAAAAAAGGTAATAAGTACACATTTTTAACATAATATAAAACAAAATATTTAACAATTATCTCATGATAAGAGTTATAAATACCTGTCCATCAACAAAAATCATTCTGAATTTCATATTTATCCCAGGACGATTAGTCACAGATAACAACCTGACTAATTGAGTTTTATCGCTCCAATTACTTGCATATGGATGTAAATTAGCAAAATAGTGATATATGATAATTCTATCACCTATTAACAATGTAGATGCGTACGAGCAAAATATGAATTTATAATTTTTATACGATGTATCTATAGATATTAAGAAATTTGAAAATGAAAATATTGAGAATTATTAATAGAAAAATAAAAAAAGTAATTAATTATTATACAACAAATATTATACAAACATATTTTGTAAGGGTAAGTAATCAATTATTTTTCGTATTTTTTTTATTTTTAGTGAATATTTTTAAAATTTTAAATAATATTTTTAATTTTTTCGATACACCTTACTTGGATGTATCTAAAAAATAAAATATTTGTAAACAATATTTTAAAAAATCAATAAATACACGAGAATTATGAAAATGTATTGAACTTTTTTTCTTTTTTTTTTTTTTTTGTATTTTTGATATTTAGTGAATTTTTAAATTTTTTTTCACAAATATTATACTTTTTAAGTGTATTTATTTTAGATTTATCTAAAAATTAAAAAATTCTTAAAACATTAAAAAAAATTAGTGAAATAAAAAAAAATACAGAAAACAAAAAATTTTAATTTTCTGAAAATTGAATCCTGAAAATCCAAAACTAAACAAATTGAATCATTTTTTTTCAAAAAAATACAATTAGTTAAAAAAACAATCATAATTTTTTTAAAGTAATATTACACTTTTTACGTGTATTTATGTTAGGTGTATCTAAAAATATATTAAAAAAATCTTAAAATATTAAAAAAAATCAATGAAAAGAAAAAATTTTAATTTTTTGAAAAGTGAATTGTGAAAATCAAAACCAAACAAACTGAATCACTACAACAAAAAGCACATTTGGTGACCAATTTTGGTCGCCAAAAATACAAATTTCGTTGCCAAAAGAATTGGCGACAAGTACACAATTGGTTGCCAAAGGCCTGTCACTAAAATTATTGGCGACAAAATGATAAATTGTCACCGTATATAGACATTTATCAGCAAGCAAAAATGGTCGCCAAAAATAATATATTTTGTCACTATAAAATTCTAATTTGTCACTAAAAGGTTAAAATTTGGATAGACTATGTAGTTTTAGCGACAAATAAATGCGTCAGCAAAAGTACTATTTAGCAGCAAAATTAATTTGGTCCCTAAAAATCAAGTTTTTAGCGATGACTAGGTTTTTGGTTGCTAAAAGTTTTTGGAACAACCACTAACTTTTAGCAACAAAAACAATATGTTGCCACCAATTGTATTGACAGCGACCAAAATACCACCTGTAACTAAAAGTTTCCTGCACAAATTTTGATTTTAATAATTTTCCTGTTCAATCCAAAACACCTGTTTTTCTCTACACAATATATACACAAATGTAATGTAAATAATAATACACATGTACAAGACATTCATAATAATTCAAAATTAATAGCTATTTAACATCCCAATAAACATAATTACAATTCTCAGACAATCTAAATCATTCATACCAAAATACTTACAAACTATTAACATCAAACCCACAAATACAAAACCAAATATTTTGATGTTAAACATCTAACCAACAAGTCATTTACCAAAATCCTATGTCAAAATATTTGCAAAAACACAACACCAAATATTTTGATGCTAAACATTTAATCCATAAATTATTTACCAAAATCCTATGTCAAATTATTTCCAAAACACAAAATCAAATCTTTTAATGTAGCCCGAACTATTTTCCACCATTGTCAATTTGTCACATGAAAAAAGAAAAACCAATATTAGATTGACCAAAAAAAAAAAACTTCGATATGAATTTCACTATTTTGATTTTAATTTTGTAACGGGAAGTCTAATCGGGTGCTGTTTGCTCATACAAGTTTGCTCATACAAGTTTATTTAGTCTTGAGCTAGTTGCCTGTGCTAAGTTTCAGCGGTTTCGGTGGTCATTTTGCAATTTCGCCCCCCAAACGAGCCTTTTAAGTCTTGTGTTTTACAATTTTCCTTCTAATTTTCTAATCGAAAATCCAATCAAGGTCTCGTTTGTTCCTACAAGTCAATTTTGGCTTGAGCAAGCTGCTCATGCCAAGTTTTGGCGGTTTCCCAAGTTATTTTGCAATTTCGGCCCCCGAACGAGCCTTTTAAGTCTTGTGTTTTATAATTTTCCTTCTAATTTTCTAACCGAAAATTCAATCAACGTCTCGTTTGTTTCTATAAGTGTATTTAGGCTTGAGCAAGTTGCACGTGCCAAGTTTCGACTGTAACGCCCCCAAAATATTACCATAAATACATCCACAAACATATACAAATGATAGCATAAATCAGAGCCTCAGTTCGTTCATTACATGAAGTTAATGATACAAAAGAGTTTGACAGAAATAGATGCCCTATTGGCTTACATCTTTCCAAATCTTGACTTGGTTACAACAAAATAAGCTTCGCTTAATATATATTTAGCCCTAGGCTATACAAAATAAACAAAAACATGAAACTCTTGCTTCCCAAAGATCCCCCTAATGCTATTGCCTTAGTGGAGGCATGCCATCATTACCTGAAAATATTATTCTCGAATAGGGTGAGCCACAGCCCAGTAGAAACCATCTAACACAATATATGAAATTTAGCAAAAATATAAGTACAAGTGCATAAACAATGCCTATGATAAAACTTTTCACAACTTCATAAACTCATAAGATATCAATTTCAAGTCTTAATCCATTTACTTTTAATTCATTTTCTGTTCACTTATCTGTCTCCATTCATGAGTCAATTTCGTTATTTCTCAACAACCGAACTGAGGCTACAACTCAATAATTTTCAAATCATACAACACATATGCATAAACACTTCAAATTTCCATTTCACGGATATTTCGTCCGTGGGCAGCCGTCAAACAAGACACATGTAAACGTAGGCTATACAAGCACTACTATTGCCATTTTACAGATATTTCGTCTGCGGGCTAGGCACCCATGTATAATTTCGGGACTTTCACCCAGGACACTCCAGCCAACTTAATTATAATGAAGTCCATCCCCTTTCTCTTCCCAAACAATCATCCATACATATGCAGTGTATTCAAACACATAATCAAATGTGGAGCACATTCCATTTCCACTCCCAAACAAACATATATATACAATGTATATAAATACAGTCATATTCAATGACAACCATCAAAAGATTAGTTTCAATTTACTTAATTCATATGCAATTTCTACAACAGTCACAGCTATCCTCCATCGATAGCCCAATACAGTTATCTCTAAACAGATATTCAATCTCAAACAAATAGTTTATTCAAAACTTCCAAAATAATGAGTTAATACATAACCAATCCCACCATTCATGTCAATACCCTCTCAATTTCACATTTTCAATGTCAATTCTAATTATTTGTACAAAATAATAGTTTGATCCAATTAGGGCAATTTCCCCATTTTCCCCAAATATTAGCCAAGTGCCAAAATCATCAAATTAAACATAACACAACATCATTTTCAAACCCCACAAGCATTTATTTCACCTGCACACATAACCCCTCTTTCCATTCTTTACCCAAATCCTAGGTTTGCCTCAAACACCCCCAAATCATATCATTATTACACAAAGTACAAATAACTAAGCTAAATATCATATGAAAGTGTAGAAAAGATCCCTACCCCAAGCTTAGAAAAGAGAGAAGGGAGAAAAGCCCAAAAGTTGACGGCGACAAAAGAACGACTTGCTCTGATCAAAACGAAACCCTTGACAAGCTCTATACTTAATCTCAAAGGAGCAAGGCGAGGAGATGCTTCCAAGTGAGTAGATCTAAAGATCTTTGAGCAAAAAGTGATTTTGGAGAGGGAAAGAGTGACTCACGGCTTGGAGAGGGAAGAAGAGAAGAAAAAGTAAAGAAAATGTTAAGTGAGGGAACTATTTATAGTGCTAGTTCAAAGTAAAATGAAGTCCCAAAGTCAACCCAAAAGATCAAGTCAAAATCCCCCAAAAGTAAGGCCCAAACCGGACTAAAATCTGGAAAAAAAAGTTCACAGGTGTCGACCCTTGCAGGAGAGGTGTCGATCCTTATGAAGAAAAGCTGGAACACTTATGTTTGACAGCAAGCAAGGTGTCGACCCTTTCTAGACTAGTGTCGACACCAACACCAAATTTCAACAAGCAATTTCAGGACAAGAGTCGACCCTTCCTAGACTGGTGTTGACCCTTGAGGCCAACAAAAAAAGGAAGGTGTCGACACCACCAAGACTAGTGTCGACCCTAGAACAAGATTTTTAGGTTTCCCAACGACTTTTCAACGTAAACAAGCGTGACGAGCAATTCCCAACAAGTTTAAATCAGTTTATACTCCAAAACTAAGATACAACAACCCAAAGATTCCCAAAATAAAATAAAAGATTCAAATACACTCCCCAAAAGTTTTGAAGTACACAAGTGCTACATTGACGATTTCAATGGTCATTTCACAATTTCGGCCCCCAAACGGGCCTTTTAAGTTTTGTGTTTTCTAATTTTCTTATTAAAAATCCAATCGAGGCCCTATTTGTTCCTACAACTCTATTTAGTCAAGCTGCCCGTGCTAAATTTCGACAATTTCAGTGGTCATTTCACAATTTCGCCCCCTGAACGAGCCTTTTAGGTCTTGTGTTTTACAATTTTCTTTCTAATTTTCTGACCGAAAATCCAATTGAGGTCCCGTTTGTTCCTACAAGTCTACTTAGGCTTGAACAAACTGTCTGTGCCAAGTTTCGGTGGTCATTTCGCAATTTCAGCCCCCGAATGAGCCTTTTAAGTCTTATGTTTTACATTTTCCTTCTAATTTTCTAATCGGAAATCCAATCGAGATCCTTTTTGTTCCTACAAGTCTATTTAGGCTTGAACAAGTTGTCTGTGCCAAGTTTCGGTAGTTTCGATGGTCATTTCGCAATTTCAGCCCCCCAAACGGGCCTTTTAAGTCATGTCTTTTATAATTTTCTTTCAAATTTTCTAACTGGAAATTAAATCGAGGTCTCGTTTGTTTGTACAAGTCTATTTAGGCTTGAAAAAGTTATCTGTGCCAAGTTTCGACAGTTTCGGTGGTTATTTCGCAATTTCGCCCCCCGAACAGGCCTTTTAAGTCTTGTGTTTTACATTTTTTCTCTAATTTTCTAACCAGAAATCCAATTGAGATCTTGTTTGTTCCTACAAGTCTATTTAGGCTTGATCGAGCTACCCGTGCCAAGTTTCGGTGGTTTCGGTGGTTATTTCGCAATTTTGGCCCCCAAACGGACCTTTTAAGTCTTGTGTTTTACATTTTTCCTTCTCATTTTCTAACGAGAAATCCAATCGAGATTGCATTTGTTCCTACAAGTCTATTTAGGCTTGAAAAAGCTGTCCGTGCCAAGTTTCGGTGGTTTCGGTGGTTATTTCGTAATTTCGGCCCCCGAACAGGACTTTTAAGTCTTGTGTTTTACAATTTTCTTTCAAATTTTCTAACCGTAAAACCAATCGAGGTCCCATTTGTTCCTACAAGTCTATTTAGGCTTGAACAAGCTATATGTACCAAGTTTCAGTGGTTTCGGTGGTCATTTCGCAATTCCGACCCCCAAACGGGCCTTTTAAGTCTTGTGTTTTACATTTTTCCTTCTAATTTTCTAACTGGAAATCCAATCGAGGTCTCGTTTGTTCCTACAAGTCTATTTAGACTTGAACAAGCTGTCTATGCCAAGTTTCAGTGATTTCGGTGGTCATTTCGCAATTTCGGCCCCTAAACAAGCCTTTTAAGTCTTGTGTTTTTCATTTTTCCTTCTAATTTTCTAACCAAAAATCCAATCAACATCCCCTTTGTCTGTACAAGTCTATTTAGGCTTGAACAAGCTATCTGTGCCAAGTTTCAATGGTTTCAGTTGTCATTTCACAATTTTGGCCCCCGAACGGGCCTTTTAAGTCTTGTGTTTTACAATTTTCTTTCAAGTTTTCTAACCAAAAATCCAATCGTGGTCCCGTTTGTTCCTACAAGTCTATTTAGGCTTGAACAAGCTGTCCGTGCTAAGTTTCGATGATTTCGGTGGTTATTTCGCAATTTCGGCCCCCAAATGGGCCTTTTAAGTCTTGTGTTTTACAATTTTCCTTCTAATTTTCTAACTAGAAATCCAATCGAGGTCCCGCTTGTTCCTACAAGTCTATTTAGGTTTGAGCAAGCTACCCGTGGTAAGTTTCGATGGTTTTGGTGGTCATTTCGTAATTTTGCCTCCTAAACAAGGCTTTTAAGTCTTCTGAACCAAACTATTTTATAGTTTGTTCAACACAACCAGAGATATTAAGTGAAATTATTGTAGTGATTTGAAAAATAAATTATGAAAAATATACTTACAAAAGTGTTTGTCAATAAGATTCCTCTGATGGATAATCATCTTCATCAACTTGCATGCTTGCCCGATCCATGTGGATCCTCATAAACTTCTCAATCTCTTCAAATCTTTTGTTTTGCATTTCAATCATTTTAGCATGCTCTTGTACTACTAGGTTCTGGGCTGCAATTTGTTCTTGCTGGACCTCGGACAAATCAATAACTCTAATTGTTTTTGTAAGCTCGAAACCACCTCAATATGTGCTTGTGCAGTAATAGAAGATTTGGATAATGATGGTTTTGGACCAACTCCAAAGCCTTTTAAGTATCCTGATTTCTTTCCAAGAATCTCAATTGACAGCTGCTCCTAAGTTAAAAGTACTGCCCTAGGCTCTAAAGACTCTTCACATCGCAACTCTATTAATTGGCATACTTACATGTGACTGACCACATATTGGGGCTACCCAATCCAACTTTCTATTGCTCCAATGGGAATCTTTGTAGAAGTCTACAAAGTCAGTCTTCTCGGTACCCTAATTCCATTTAAAAGTAAGCATACATAATTAATTTTAACTTAATAAATGCATCACCTGTTTATATTCATTTTAACTTAATAAATCACACTTTTAAATATAACAAATGCATCAGCTGTTTATATTCATTTTAACTTAATAAATCACACTTTTAAATATAACAAATGCATCAGCTGTTTATACATTGCAGCTTGAAATGACTTGGAGCCCATTATATGATTATATGGTAACCTCGATCGACTATCCCTTACTTTTTTAGCCAAGTTCTGCAAAATTAATTGATTAGTAAAATTAAATTGAAATTACAACATGATTCTTTAAAATAGGAAATTTTACCTGATAATCAACATCATGCCATACATGATCGATCATGTATACCCAAGCCTCATAATCGACTCCTTTGTATGGTTTACTATAAGGGTCAACACCAGCGTCTACCAATTTCGAGTAATGAGTCTTCATCTTGTTATGCCAACTTTTGTAAAGAGTTTTACACTTTTTATTGACTCCTTTCCAAACCTCTTCATCCTCATCATAATCAACAATCTCAAATTTATCTTGCAAATATAATGAATGCTTTTATTAATATCAAAATGCAAGTAATGGTGATAAGCTAATTATTTGAAAAATAGCAAATACATGTACCCGAACTGCTTGAATGATTGGGGCTTTACGAATCTCATCAATCTTGTCCCACTTTCTTACTGGCACCTTTGTAGGCCAAGTTCATTTGCAAATGGAGTGGCATAAGGCCCTACTGGCACCTTTGTATTTGCAAGGATCCAAATAGGAAGTTTTTCACCACCATTGTTAGCTATGAGACGTGCTATGCTCTTTCCTCGAGTCTGACCCCTGACTTGTCTAGAACAAGTATGCAAACTAGTTATAGATGGTGCATCATGGGTAGTAGTTGCATTTGTAGATTGTGCAGCCTGGGTAGTAATTGCATTTGTAGATGGTGCACGTTGGATACTTAGAGCATTTGTAGATGGTACACTCTGAGTAGATAGGGTTAAATTAGGTGGTACATGCTAAGTAGGGGCAACAATTCTAGCTGCAGCTTATTGGGAAGGTAGAGGAACTTTGGATGAAATTAATGGAGTAATTGCCTCCAACGAATGATTGCAGCTTTTTTATCTCTCTGCATTAGCCAATAACCTATAACATTTGAATTGTAAATCAAAGTTTAAATTAAAATCACACTATACATGAAATTAATGGAGAGTTATGGGCATGAAATGAATGTCAAATAACATATAAGGATACTCATGTCTTGTCTTCATTTTTTTTCCCTGCCTTATTGTCAAATAACATAAATGCTTGTACTTATAATCTAGACAACGATTGTATTCTTGCCAAAAAGGAATAACTTTTGTTTGGTTGTAAAATGGTTACCTTTATTGTATCAAACAAGGATGGGGGACTTTGTAGTATGTGTATACAAAAAAAAAAAAAAAAAAAAACAAAACAAAACAAAACAAAGCCTTGGTGACTTTTGTCTACTCTTTCATACCCCCCTTTCCCCTCCCCCCCCCCCCCCCAAACCAAAAAAAAACTACAAACAATGTAAATTTCATGATAATTGTAAATTATCACCCAACAAAAGAACAGAAAAATTATACATAAATGAAAAAGGAAAAAGAAACTATGTTATCACCATCTTATCAATCATAAAATCTAATAAAGGAAAAAAAAAAAAAAAAAAAAAGCCCTCTCCTGTAATTGTGAAAATCATGTTACAAAAATCTAATAAAAAATGCTGAGGATCATAATATAACAGGTTAAAAAGGATGACAACTACCATAGAGATTTTTTTTCTTTTTCCTTAGTTTCTTGCCTTTATAAACCTGAGATGTTAAAATTCTCTTTATTAGTTTTATGTATATTCATGAGATGAAACAGCATCAAGAGCCATTCAATAGATAATTTATTTGTGACTAAAGGCATTCCCCAATATATTCTATTTGCAACTTAAACCAATGCCTTATAGACAATGTACCTTTATCATGAATGTTACATAAAAGAACACTTCAATCCAATAAAACATAGTCCAAGAAACTATCAAGAAATATAATGTTGACAAAACAAAAGTCTCAAACCAATTTTAATGTAAAATGCGATTACCACAATTCTTTCTCATTAGACCTAGCAATAAGTATGTCCCAAAATATAGATCACTATTCGCAAAGAAAACCACTACCAGGCTCTAGAGCATCATACCTATATACCAAATTTTAAAGCTTGTCCAAATTCATAACTGGAAAGGGATTTTTCTTTTTTCTTTTTTCTTTTTTCTTTTTTTGTTCCAAATTCACAATTCAAAATAGCTAAAAAAACAATGTCCATAATTTTAGGACCAAAGCATTTCTTTAAATAAACCACATCTTATATTTAGGGATGAAGAAGTCTTTTTTATTTTATTTTTTCTGAAATAGGAGTAAAGAATGTAAAAAGACTGCAATTTTTACAACAAAAATACTTAATCATGCCAAGGTTTCAGCAAAATACTAAGAGTACAAAAGCAATTATTTTCTTTGACAACAATCTAATAGAAAAGGTAGGAGAGAGATAATTTACAATTTAATAGCATATACAGAGCTCGCAATCTAATAGGGGCTTATAGATTGACTGGTGGATGAGTATCTGCAACTACAGATTTGGATCCCATTCAAAAACAAAAGTCATTTTCAATGAGTAACAAATTCCATTTTGTAACGCCCTCAAAAAAAATACATAGAAACCCACATTATTGACATGCATAGACCTAAGTAAACAAAACTTAATTCTATTCATCAAAGTATTCCTTACAAATGTGTTACATATTGACAACAAAAGCAAATGCCCAATGGGCTTACAACTTTCCAAGCCAACACTTGGTTACATAAAAAGAGAGTACTAACTCAAAACACATTAAGCCCTTAGCTTGAATTTACATGTAATACATAAAAGATATCACAAAAAGTCTTTCAGCCTCTAGTCTCCCAAGCTACGTCCTTGGAGGTGGCATACCATCTGTACCTGAAAATGATGTCCCATATAGGGTGAGCCACAGCCCAGTAGAGATATACTAAACCAAATATAAGCAATGACTAAAACAATAGCATTTGATAGATGGTTAACACTTATAAACCATTTTATATCACAATCAGTTCCATGACAATCATGTCCATGTTTCATTTCAATTTTCTTTCCTTATACAAACCCGATACATAAACATGGCTCATAACCTGGCTTATCAATTCAATGAGACTATGGCTCATATTAACACGTTTTCATATTTCACAATTTCACATGAGATTTACAACTCGTATTCAAACACTTCCATACTTCAAATGATACACATATTTGCTGTATCAACACTTCAATTTAATACACATATTTGCTGTATTAATGGAGTCCATCCCCTATCTCCTCCCAAATAGGTTTGAGAGTCCATCCCCTATCTTCCCTCAAACCATAGAGTACATCCCCTATCTCCTCCCACACAATACACATATTCCAAGTATATAAACAATTATCATATACAAGAATCAATCAATACATATATTTGATGTATTATTCTAACTGTCATATTCAATGATATATTCAATGTGATTAGTTTTAGTTTTCCCTAATCAATATACAGTGTCTACAACAATCAAGACTATCCTTCACCGATAGCCCAAAGCAGTTATTTCTAAACATAAAATAAATGCATTAAACAAATATAATATCAACTTTTACACAGGTGAGTGATAAATTAATCCAACTACACCATTCAATCCCATAACTTCCCAATTTCATAATTTCCAATTCAATTTCATATTTTCCCAAATTAATTATACCAATTAATTTATCACAATAATTAGGGCATTTTTCCCTAATCCTCAATATCAACCCTAAGGTCCAATTTCATCGATAATACAACAATAATTCCGTTTCTCAATGTCATACATACATATGGGTTTTAATATTTGAAAACCTCTCTTTTATAAATTACACAATAACCCCAACTTTTCCAGAAATTGCCCAACATCACCAACTAATCAAAATGACCAAAATTAAAGACAAAGCTCATAAGATGGAGTAGGGTATCCCTACCTCGAAGTTAGAAGCCCAAAGGAGTAGATGAGGAAAAACCAAAGTGCTCCAAATCCACTATTGTTCAGATTAAAATGTAGCCCACACAACCCTCTATCTTTTTTACAAAGGACCTAGGGTAAAAACACACTAAAAATAGATGAATCGCTAGAGAGAAGATGTGTAGAGAGAGAGAGAGAGAGCTCGGATCTAGGGTTTGAAAGAACAAGAGGATGAAAAAGTGAAATGTTTACCCGCTGCTGTCTACTGATATAACACAGGCTCGCTCGAGCAAAGAAGTGGTCGCTCGAGCGATCAGACACAAAGAAGCCTCGCTCGAGCGTAGAAAGTCTCGCTCGAGCCAACAATCCAACCCTTTAGGTTTGTAACCCAGAAGCACGCTCGAGCGACAGAATGCTCGCTCGAGCCAAGAAATGTAACTCTCAGGTCCAGAACCAGACGCAGACGTAGGCTCAAGCGCAAGACTTCTCACTCGAGCCACTAGACACATCACCCAACTCTCGTTCGAGCGAAGGAACCCTGGCTCGAGCGAAGGATCTAAAACAAGGAGCTCGCTCGAGCGACAAAAAGCTCGCTCGAGCGAAGAACCAAAATTCTGGGCAGCAACCATTTGCTCCAAATCACACCCAACTTGTAACAAACCTGCCCAAAACATCCTATAACTCAAATACAAAGTATTGAAGGACGGAAACAAGATATACAACAACCAACATCCACGGAACCAAGTCCGGATTACACTAATCAATGGAGGGAAAACCAGGGTCGCTATAACCTCTCCCCCTTAAAGAATTTCGTCCCCGAAATTAGGTACAAGTTTTTCAAAAACAAGTTTTTCTCAATTCTCAATAACATCATAGTTCAACATTCCACATCTTGACTATTACCGGTCATCCTATCTCTATTCAAGAGGCATTTCACAATATACAACTTCCAACGTGTATTATCAACATGCATTCATTTGAAATTTACCAATTTCAACATATAGTCCAAAATTCAATTATATAACCAATGCCAACAACATATTTGTATTTCTATAACATATTTAACATACACAATGTTAAAATAAACTTCCATTCTCAAGGCATAATTCATAATACTTCCACAATATTTCCATAAACCAAACATATACAATGTTTTACAACTCAAGACATATACAATGCTCTTAAGGTTTATCAATACAACAAAATATACAGCATATGCTCAAACATCCACAAATAGATCAGGATATTTCTCTCAGACCTCCAACTCACGTTCCCAAGTGGCTTTCTCCACTCCGTGATGTTTCCACAAAACTTTTACCAAAGGAATGGTCTTGCCTCGCAAGACTTGATCCCGCCTATCCAAGACCCGAACCGGTCTCTCCTCATACGAGGTATCCTCATCAACCTCTAAGTCGGTCCAATCCAGTACATGCGATGGATCCGGCTCGTACTTGTGAAGCATACTGACATGAAACACGTCATGAACTCCGGACAACTGCGGTGGCAAAGCTAACCGGTAGGCAACCTCGCCAATCCTCTCGAGGATCTCGAAAGGGCCAATAAACCAAGGGGACAACTTCCCACTCTTACCAAACCTCATCAAACCCCGCCTAGGTGATATTTTCAAGAAGACATGATCACCGGCCTCAAATGCCAAAGGCCTCCGCCTACGGTCGGCATAACACTTTTGGCGACTCTGGGCTATAACAAGCCTCATGCGGATAAGCTCAACTTTCTCCATCGTTTCCCTCACCAACTCCGGGCACAACAAAGGTGCATCACCCACCTCAGCCCAACAAACTGGAGACCTACAAGGTTGGCCATACAAGGCCTCAAACGGTGCCATACCGATACTCGACTGGAAACTGTTGTTGTAGGCAAACTCCACCAAGGGCAAGTGCCTCTCCCACGACCCACTAAAGTCAAGGACACAACCTCGAAGCATATCCTCAAGGATCTGAATAGTACGCTCGGACTGCCCGTCAGTCTGAGGATGATAAGCCGTGCTAAAGGTCAACCTAGTGCCCAAGGCACTCTGCAAACTCTGCCACAACCTAGCAGTAAAACGTGGATCTCTATCTGAGACGATCGACACTGGGACCCCGTGCAACCTCACTATGTCCCGAACATACAAGTCGGCAAGATGATCTACCGAATCTCTCACGCGCATAGGGATGAAGTGTGCCGACTTAGTCAACCGGTCTACAACCACCCAAATAGCATCACTACCCTGCTGAGTCCTCGAAAGACCTACAACGAAGTCCATAGTGACGTGCTCCCATTTTCACTCGGCAATAGGCAAGGGTTGTAACAAACCCGCTGGCCTCTAATGTTCGGCCTTCACTTGCTGATAAGTAAGGCATTTAGACACAAAAGCTGCCACATCTTTCTTCATACCTCGCCACCAAAACTGGTGACCCAAATCACGATACATCTTAGTGCCTCCCGGATGCATCGCAAGGCATGAATGGTGAAACTCTCGGAGTACCTTCTCTCGGCAAGACTCCGGCACGAACAAACGGTTTCGGTATCTCACACTCAAGTCGGGATACACCGTCAAACCCTTCTCACCCTTCCCAATGGAGATCTTTTCTCGGAGAGATTGTACCTCAAGGTCACCTCTCTGTGCCTCTAACACTCGACTTACAAGCGTAGCCTGTGCAACTATAGAAAACAAGGCCGCAGTTTCAACAGATTCGCCCAGAAGCAGGTCAAACTCGCCAAGTGCACCCAACATCTCCCACTCCCGGATGGCTATACAAGCTACATCACTAATCGATTTCCTACTAAGGGCATCAACCACAACATTGGCCTTCCCCGGATGATAGTGCAACTCAAAGTTGTAATCCTCAATAAACTCCATCCACCTCCTCTGCCTCAAGTTCAAGTCTTTCTATGTAAACAGATACTTCAGACTCTTATGATCCGAGAATACCTCGAATCTCTCACCATAAAGGTAGTGCCTCCAGATCTTCAAGGCAAAAATCATAGCTGCTAACTCTAGGTCATGTGTAGGCTAATTCCTCTCGTGTATTTTCAACTACCGTGAGCCATAAGCTACCACTTTCCCCTCTTGCATCAACACACAACCCAAACCCTCTCGTGAGGCATCACAATAAACCGCATAACCCAAACCTCTCTCTGGAATAATCAAAACCGGAGTGGTGGTAAGTCTAACTTTCAACTCTTGGAACGACTTTTCACAAGTCTCACTCCATACAAATTTGACCCCTTTCCGCGTTAACCTAGTCAACTGCGAAGCTAGCCTAGAGAAATCCTTCACAAACCGGTGGTAATACCCAGCTAATTCCAGAAAACTGCGGATCTCAAAAACACTCTTAGGCTATGTCCAATCTTGCACTGCCTCAATCTTGGATGTATCTATAGACACTCCTTCCCCGGAGACCACATGGCCTAAGAACTTGACTTCTCTTAGCCAAAACTCACACTTCCCAAATTTGGCATACAACCTATGGGCTCTAAGCAACTCAAGCACCACTCTCAAGTGTTCCTCGTGCTCCTCCTCTAAAGGTAAATAAATCAGGATGTCCTCCATGAAAACGACCACAAAACGATCTAAGAATTCCCGGAATATCCGGTTCATCAAGTCCATAAACACTGCCGGTGCATTGGTGAGCCCAAAAGGCATCACCAGAAACTCATAGTGGCCATACCGCGTACGGAATGCCGTCTTCGGAATATCCTCCTTCCTGACCCTCAACTGATGGTAACCCGATCTCAAGTCTATCTTAGAGAAACAACGGGACCCTTTCAACTAGTCAAACAAATCATCAATATGAGGCATAAGGTACTTGTTCTTAACCGTAGCCCGATTCAATTTCCGGTAGTCGATACAAAATCTTAAAGCCCCATCTTTCTTCTTAGCAAAGAGGGCTGGAGCTCTCCATGGCGAAGTACTAGGGCGGATGAAGCCCTTATCTAGCAACTCTTGGAGTTGAATCTTCAACTCAATCAACTCGGCTGGGGCAAAACGGTATGGTGCCATAGAAATCGGCGCCATGCCGGGCACTAGATCAATAGAGAACTCAATCTCTCGATGAGGTGGCAAACTCACAAGATCCTCGGGAAAGACGTCCGAGTACTCACAAACCACCCTCGGCAATACAGTCTGGGTCTCATCACACTCACAATTTATAAAGCTAGCAAGAAGGCCACTAAGCTCACTCCGCTCTCGCGAATCATACACCGGTGGCAACACACTACCAACCCGATCCCCCAAGAAATGAAAACAATCCCCGCTCAGGTACATACAGTGACCCTTTGGCGGTAGCAATCAATAACAGCCCGGTATGACGATAACCAGTCCATACCCAAAATCACATCGAAACCCGACATAGCCATAACTACAAAGGAAAATGGAAGCCGGCGGTCGGCGACCTCTGTATTATAGCCCCGACACCCATGTTTCAAAATCAATTCACCCTCGACAGGTGATACAACACATATAGGAGATGCTAACTGTGCCAACTCCAACCCCAAAACAGATGCAAATGCAGCAGATATAAAGGAATGGGATACACCCGTATCAATCAACACATTGGCAACCGAGTTGCAAAACAAAAAGGTACCTCTCACAATAGATGGAGTCGGTACAAGATCCTGCGCGGTAACATCATACACGCGCCCAGAAGGTCTCTGATCTACCTGCTCACCCCTAGGAGCAAAAGACTGCTGCACAGACTGAGACGGTGATGCCCCCTGATTGGCCCTTGAGGCCTGAACAGACTGTGCTGGCTGAAAACTCTGCGTCTGCCTCGAACCAGACACACCCAATGTGCCACTCAACTGCGGGCAGAACCTCTTCAGGTGCCCCGCCTGACCACACTGGTAACAAGAGAGCGGCTGACCTCTGCCCTGAATCTGGCTTTAAGGACGAGCCGACGATGAAGCTACTCTCTGCTCTTCGCCCTTCTGCGGGTAAGTTGGAGACTTATGGCCCAGCTGATCACATTTGTAACAAGTAATGTCTCCCTGATTGCCTCTCTCAGAACCTGCACTCGGCACTGGAAAAGTAGATCTCACCAAAGCACCCTGGGACTGCTAAGGGTTAGAACTCCTCTGCCTCCTACCATCCCCCTGCCCATCCTGACTCCTCTTGGAGCCCTTCATCCTCTCCTCCTCCTCGTGCATCATAATCTCCATATGAGCCGCAGCATCCACTAGACGCCCATACTCCCGAACCATGGATCCCCCAACTCTGGTCTTGAGTCCATGTCTCAACTTTTTCTCAAATTCCAGACAACGTCGTTCCTTAGACGCCAGTAGCTCAGGTGCAAACCTGGATAAACTGGTAAATGCGGCCTCAAACTCGGCCACTGGCATACTCAGCTGCTTGAGCTGACAAAACTGGTCCCTCAGCTTCTCCTTGATAGCTGGAGATAAGAACTTCTCTTGGAAAGCATCTACAAAGGCCTCCCATGTACCACCAATACGGCCCCTCATGAACTTCCACCACTAACCCGTATCTCCCTTCAACTGGAAAGACACCAAGGTCACCTTCAAGGCCCCGTCTTCAATGCCAAGCATCTCAAACGTCTTTGTCATCTGTTCCAACCACTCATCAGCCTTAAGTGGCTCATTTGGATCACCCACAAACTCATCCGGATTTGACTGGAAGAACTCCCTCTTTAGAAAAGAAGGCCCGGCATCAACAACCTGGGCCTGGACTTGATTCTCAGCTCTGAGGATGTCCATGGATGCCCTCAAAGCTCCTGCTATCTCATGGGCTACGGCGCCCATGGCCTACTGACCTACTGGCTCGGCCACATTGGCCTGGCCAACACCCTCCTGCTGCACCAGAATGTCATCCGGTATGGGCATCTCCTGCCTCTTAGGCCTACCTCGCCTACCACCACATCCTCGTCCTGACATCCTAATAAAGGTAACAAAGAACATTAGCACATTCACAAATGTGCCGAAGCTATAACACTCACGTCATAATGCATTAGACAACAATAATTCATTCTACGTAAGCACATAATCACATAAGAACTTACGAATTTTATTTCCGGATAATGATAGTCCCGAGGCGTTGCTAGAGTTTCGGTTAGAAACAGCATTGATCAAGTGCTTTTCCAACAAGACTCCCAGAAACCCAAGGATCCAATCAACATCCTAGAAACTACATTCCATACCCATATAACACATAACCATGTTATCACATAAGCACATAACATTATACCTAAGTCTCTAACAAGCGAGACAAACCCATTGTGGTACTAACCACTTCCCGCATACCCAAAGTATTCGAACCCGGTACGCTCTGATATCGAGTTGTAACGCCCTCAAAAAAAAAAATACATAGAAACCCACATTATTGACATGCATAGACCTAAGTAAACAAAACTTAATTCCATTTATCAGAGTATTCCTTACAAATGTGTTACATGTTGACAACAAAAGTAAATGCCCAACGGGTTTACAACTTTCCAAGCCAACACTTGGTTACACAAAAAGAGAGTACTAACTCAAAACACATTAAGCCCTTAGCTTGAATTTACATGTAATACATAAAAGATATCACAAAAAATCTTTCAGCCTCTAGCCTCCCAAGCTACGTCCTTGGAGGTGACATACCATCTGTACCTGAAAATGATGTCCTATATAGGGTGAGTCACAGCCCAGTAGAGATATACCAAACCAAATATAAGCAATGACTAAAACAATAGCATTTGATAGATGGTTAACACTTATAAACCATTTTATATCACAATCAGTTCCATGACAATCATGTCCATGTTTCATTTCAATTTTCTTTCCTTATACAAACCCGATACATAAACATGGCTCAGAACCTGACCTACCAATTCAATGAGACTATGGCTCATATTAACACGTTTCCATATTTCTCAATTTCACATGAGATTTATAACTCATATTCAAACACTTCCATACTTCAAATGATACACATATTTGCTGTATCAACACTTCAATTTAATACACATATTTGCTGTATTAATGGAGTCCATCCCCTATCTCCTCCCAAACAGGTTTGAGAGTCTATCCCCTATCTTCCCTCAAACCATGGACTACATCCTCTATCTCCTCCCACACAATACACATATTCCAAGTATATAAACAATTATCATATACAAGAATCAATCAATACATATATTTGATGTATTATTCTAACTGTCATATTCAATGATATATTCAATGTAATTAGTTTTAGTTTTCCCTAATTAACATACAGTGTCTACAACAATCAAGACTATCCTCCACCGATAGCCCAAAACAGTTATTTCTAAACATAAAATAAATGCATTAAACAAATATAATATCAACTTTTACATAGGTGAGTGATAAATTAATCCAACTACACCATTCAATCCCATAACTTCCCAATTTCATAATTTCCAATTCAATTTCATATTTCCCCAAATTAATTATACCAATTAATTTATCACAATAATTAGGGCATTTTTCCCTAATCCTTAATATCAACCCTAAGGTCCAATTTCATCGATAATACAACAATAATTCCGTTTCCCAATGTCTTACATACATATGGGTTTCAATATTTGAAAACCTCTCTTTTATAAATTACACAATAACCCTAACTTTTCCAAAAATTGCCCAACATCACCAACTAATCAAAATGACCAAAATTAAAGACAAAGCTCATAAGATGGAGTAGGGTATCCCTACCTCAAAGTTAGAAGCCCAAAGGAGTAGATGAGGAAAAACCAAAGTACTCCAAATCCACTATTGTTCAGATTAAAATGTAGCCCACACAACCCTCTATCTTTCTTACAAAGGACCTAGGGTAAAAACACACTAAAAATAGATAAATCCCTAGAGAGAAGGTGTGTATAGAGAGAGAGAGCTCGGATCTAGGGTTTGAAAGAAAAAGAGGATGAAAAAGTGAAGTGTTTACCCGCTGCTGTCTACTGATATAACACAGGCTCGCTCGAGCGAAGAAGTGGTCGCTCGAGCGACCAGATACAAAGAAGCCTCGCTCGAGCGTAGAAAGCCTCGCTTGAGCCAACAATCCAAACCTTCAGGTCTGCAACCCAGAAGCACGCTCGAGCGACATAATGCTCGCTCGAGCGAAGAAACCCAAAACATAGACCTCGCTCGCTCGAGCGAAGGAAAGCTCGCTCGAGCCAAGAAATGCAACTCTCAGGTCCAGAACCAGACGCAGACGTAGGCTCGAGTGCAAGACTTCTCGCTCGAGCCACTAGACACATCACCCAACTCTCGCTCGAGCGAAGGATCTAAAACAAGGAGCTCGCTCGAGCGACAAAAGGCTCGCTCAAGCGAAGAACCAAAATTCTGGGCAGCAACCATTTGCTCCCAATCACACCCAACCCGTAACAAACCTGCCCAAAACATCCTATAACTCAAATACAAAGTATTGAAGGACGGAAACAAGATATACAACAACCAACATCCATGGAACCAAGTCCGAATTACACTAATCAATGGAGGAAAAACCAGGGTCGCTATATAATTGATCCAAGTCAACACTCATTTAACTTTCCTAAGCTTTAGAGTGCTTACCAAAACCAATAGAAATCACTGGTTTGGAGGGGAAAAAAGAAAAAAGAAAACAGCCTATCTAGTTTGTAATAAGGTGCTCATGGTTAAACAATCAAATCCAAAATTGAAAACTTAACGTGCTCAAGAAATTCAACTCAGAACATGCAAAATGTAATTGAATAGTGAGTAGCGACAATTTTCATCTAAGCAAGTAGACACTAAATATGCAAAATACAGGTATCCATCCACCACGTTCACATCTTCATTCTCCCTTGATGCTTCTTATTTTTCTCTATCCAAACTACAAACAATGTGTCCAAAACTTTAGCAACTAAAATTAAGTCAACAATGAATATAATGGGTTTCCTCATATTGGAAGCACTACAAGTTTGAAAAAAATGAAGTTTTCCAATTTATGTCAACAATCATAAATTTTAAAAACTAAGTCACGAACGATTAAAACTATTTTATAAGAGTCTTTAATTTTTGTAGAGTATAAGCACAGATATGTGCACAGTGAGTTATAAACACCAAACAAAGCACACCTAACAATGCTATTGCTGCCAAATACAAATGAGATTCAAAGCTCATGAAAAAAAATTAAAGAGATTCAAAAAATCAGAGAGCGAGAAGTGAATGCCGTCGGTGGCACACAGTCGGCGGCGCAAGAGAGTGAGAGGAAAAGAGACTAAGAAGAAAAAGATGAGGAGGCGATGTGAGAGAGTGAGAGAGTGAGAAGGAGAGGGAGACATACCTCTGTTTTGCTGTGCGCTACTTGAGGCTGTTGATTGAGAGAGAATGAGATGAACAATGGTTAGGTCTCATTTGTTTATTCACCAAAAGGATCGGTCAAGTCTAAAAAAAAAAAAAAAGGCAAAACGACGTAGTTTCGAAAGCTAATTTTTTTGCAACTAAAATCTTTCGGTCGCCATAAGTACCGTTCACCTTTTCTGCGACTATTTCATTTCTGTCGCCAAAAATTACAATCGGCGACCAAAATTTTCGTCGCTATATTTTAATTCGGTCGCGAAAATATTTTTGGCTCTCTCGCGCAAAAATTTAAGTAGGCGCTAAACCTTTTGGCGACTAAAAATCTCAACTCGTCGCCAATAGTGTATTGTTTAGCGACCAACAAGTATATTGTCGCCGATTATATAAAATTGGTGACTAATTTTAGTTTGTTTGCTAAAAAACGTTGCCAAAAATGTTTTTTGTTGTAGTGAATATTTTTGTTCTTCAAAAAAATACAATCAGTTAAAAAAACACAAGTACAAATTTTTTTAAAGTGATTATTACATATATAATTGGACAATGTATATTTAAATTGCAGGAGTTAGCATTATTTTTTAAAACAAAATTTTTATGAAATAATTCTTACCTTGTTGTAGAATAATGCTATTATTTGTTGTCATTGCGGGTTGTGACACATCTCCATGCAATCGAACGCTCTCGGATATGGGATTTATGACTATTTCATCATTAAAAAATAATTAAATATCCCAAAATAAACTTATGTGAAATAATACAATGAGAATAGTAATTAGATAAGTATAAAATTATAAGTCATCACTACAAAAAATTAAGGTTTTAGAGACTAAAATTTAAGGACAAAATTATTTTTTATAGACCAAATATTTTTGTTGCGAAAAGTGTCATCATTATATTTTTAACAACGAAAATTGGACATTAGCGATGAATTATTATCATTTTGAGACCAAATTTTTTGTCTAAAAAAATAAACTATTTTGAGACCAAATTATTTTGTCCCTAGAAGTCTATTTATTAGTGACATTTTCAAAATTTTGTTACTAAAAACCTTGGGCTCGTTTGGTTTGGATTTCCCAAACATTTTTGGGAAAATTTCTCTAGAAATGAGTTTTCAGAAAAACTCAAACCAAACAAATTTTCCCAAAAAAATTTCCCAAAACACACAAACCAAACAAGTTTTCCAAACAAATCTCTCTCACACACACATCAAATCAATCACTTTTTCCAAAACTCTCTCTCAAAACAATTTTCCAAAACATCTTTCCAAAAAAACCAAACCAAACATGTTTTTGTACTTTTTATCTCTCAAACACATCTCTCAAATACAAACCAAACATACCCCTTGTTTTTTACTTTTCGGGACGACCTTTTAGTGACTATCCTCATGACGATAGAATTTAATCTCTAAATGTCTCTTGCAACAAAATTTTCACTTTTAGAGATCAAAAAATTTAGTCTCTAAAACTCTTATATGTTGTAATGCATGTACAAATAATACGGAAAAATGAATAACTTTTATTCAACATTAAAATATTTGTTGTTATTGTGACTTCTGAGACATCTTCATGCAACTGAATGTCCTCAGTTAAAAATCCAATCACAAATTGAGCCTTCGTTTGGCATGCTAGGCTTTTTGAGTTTTTGGCTATTTTAGTCACAAAAGGACAAAATAGAGTTTTTAGTCCAATAAAATAAAATATCACATCCAACCCATAATCTTTTTATTTTTTCTCTCACAAAAGTCAAAAAAATCAAAAAGCCTATCCCAAACGAAGTTTTTTAGCACCAGACTAAAATAACCAAAAAATCAAAAAGCCAAAAAATCAACCTATATCCCAAATGAATGATAATTAAAAAACACAATTATTTTTTTTCAAAAAACAAAATGAGTTAAAAAAATCAACTACAAATTTTTTTTTTCAAAATACAATCTATTAATAATGGGTACTTTATGTAAATCTAATGAATACAATCTTTTTTATTTTTTTTTTCAAAAAAATACAATGAGTTAAAAATCAAATCACAAATTAAGTCAAGTGATAATTAAAAAACATAATTTTAAAAAAAAAATGCAATGAGTTAAAAAAAATCAATTACAATTTTTTTTTTCAAAATACAATTTAATCATCATCAATAATGTGTACTTTATGTGAACTTAATGAATATAATCTATTTTTTTCCCCAAAAAACACAGTGAGTTGAAAAAATCAATTACAATTTTTTTTTTTTCAAAACCTAATCTAATTATCATCAATAATGGATACTTTATGTGAACTTAATGAATATAATTTTTTTTTTTTAAAAACATAGTAAGTTAAAAATGAAATTAATTTAAGTTAATTAATAGTTAAAAAACGTAATAATTTTTTTTTCAAAAAACACAATAAATTAAAAAATCAAATTATAAATTTTTTTATTTTGCTAGATAAAATATAAATCATAATTTTTTTTTTTTTTTTTGAATGTAGATATGTTGAGAACTTAGAAAGAATGATTGAGTATTTGTATTTATCAAAACAGACCAAGCAAATAGGGAATCTCTATGAACAGCTACGACCTTGGAACTACCTTTGTTCCCCCTACCCACAACCTATGCAAAATCTCTGTAAAAATAAGTCAGCAAATAAAAAAATTAAAATAAAAAAGTGGGGAAAAAATAAAAAATAAAAAATAAAAATGGCCCATCAAACTCAGATCTCCAAACTCAGTAGATATGGTTGGTGAAAATATCAAAAAAAATATATTTTATTGATAAATAATGCAAAGAAAATGATATACAAAGAGATCAGGCTGAGGCACGAATATCTCGTTTTCTTTACGGAGATCAAGCCCACTGCGGTAGGAAGAACCCAAATACCAACGCAACAGTCACAAAACTATGACTTGTCCCTTCTAGGATACAACAGCCCGACCACTTGTCGTATGGTTCAAGCCAACTCTGCAGAAGATGGTGAACCCAAAGCTCCACCGAGAAAAATACCCTTCTTTGCTAGTATCTCAAGTATAGAAAATAGTTGATGTGTTGGTGTAGAAAAGAATAGAAGAGAAGAACTATTTATAGGTCACTAGGACATTACAAAATACATCAAAAAATAATAATGACCATGAATCTAGAGAAAAGGGAGAGTCTATCCAAATATTAACTCACCATCAAGTTCATAAAATCTAATTAATTTTCATTCATGAACAAGACAAAAGGTTACCAAAGTAATGAATCTCCATTCATGAACAAGATGAGATTCATGAACAAAACAAAAGAATATTCATGAACAAAATATATAAATAAATAAAAGATATTAAAATGGTTCAACAATCCCCCACTCATTTTAATATCAACAAGGACAAGAGAGATTACCAAACAAAGATAGATTAATATGCATCATGAAGGTGTGCTCTGCATTGAACCTTCATTAATGAAACTACAACCTCTACTCCAGAGTCAGTAGTGGTCTCAAACTTGAACTATGACTGCTTAGGGGAAATAAAGTATTACTGCTCACACATAATAATCCAGGTGTTGACATGAGCTTTTAATAGCCAGCACATTATGGCCTTGTGTTTATCCCAGTTTTCATGAGCATATTTGAGAATAAGCCTTATTCTCATAGAAAGCGACCCCACTTTCATGCTCACATAGGTGAAATCTGTCAAGGATGTTTCTGTAATTTACGCACCCCACTCAACAAGAGCTACATAATTTCATTAAGAGTATAAAAACTCAACCCTCCAACATTACAGGACAAATGCACTTACATCATAGGGACGGATAACAAAATATTAAAGAGTGCATTTTTACAACCACCATATGATTCGTTCTTCCCATTGAACCTAGTTACAGGATCTCTGGTCCCTAGGTTGGGTATCCTCATGCATGGTTTATGATTTTATAGGCTTCAAACCCATCCCCCTCGATGTATTCCAGACCCTATCTCTCGCCAAGGCCTTGGTTAACGGATCCGCAAGATTATCACAACATTTTACATAATTCACAGTTATGATGCCATTACTCAAATAGGATCTCACATTAATGTGTTTCCTTCGAATAGGTCTGGATTTACCATTATCAAAATGGTTGTTCACTCTACCAATAGCAGCAATGCTATCACAATGAATTAACACAAGAGGAATTGATTTTTTCCAAAAAGGGATTTCATGTAACAAATCTCTCAACCAATTCGCTTCCTCACATGCTGAAGCTAACGCTATAAGTTCAGCTTCCATAATAAAATTAGCAATTATAGTCTGTTTTTTAGACTTTCAACATATAGCACCACCACCCAAGGTAAAAATAAAACCCGAGGTAGAGAGAGAATCACCTGACAAAATGTTTCAATCGGCATCACTATATCCCTCAAGTACCGCAGGATACTTGTTATAAAACAAACCATAATTTTTGGTACCAGATAAATATCTCATAATTCTTCCCATGGCTAGCCAATGATCTCAACTTGGCTTGCTAGTAAACCTGCTAAGTACTCCAACAGCATATGCAATGTTAGGTCTAGTACAATCAGTAACATATCTCAAACTACCAATCATGCTAGCATATTCCTTTTGATTAATCACTTCTTTTTCATTTGTTACAATAGATAAATGTATGTTTGCATCAAAAGGAGTAGCAACATGTTTACAGTCTAGAAAATTATATTTCTTTAAAATTTTCTCAACGTAATGCTACTGATCAAGAAAAATGTCATCATTAGTCTTGGTAATTTTAATTCCCAAAATAAAATTGGCTTCACCAAGGTTGTCACGACCCAAACCTGACCCTATAGGTTTGGCGTCGTAACCGGCCAGTAATCCTGGGAATTACCGAAAGCCTCTGAGACATATTAACCTAATATTAGAGGCTAGCGGAAGCAAATAACAAATATACAACATCCATTGAGCTGTGCAGACTTATATGAGACAAAAAAATTTGAAACTTTTTATATACATATTTACACATCATTCTTACATCTTCATATATATATATATATAAGGATTAGACAAAATAGGACTTAGCCCTATTTACAAAATAAACAAAGACTTGTTTAACCAAATAAGAAACAAAACTTGAAACTTTATGTACTTAGCCATAACCACTAGACATATTCGGAACCTCTACAGGAGGCACATAGGTTGGCTGACAAAACAGAATCCGGGCAGAAGCTCTAGGCCTGGTCACGCGCCTGATCACCTACATACGTAAATAATACAGTGAGCTGGTGCCCAGTGAATAATAACAAAGTAAAGATTTTACTGAATGATGTCTATGAAGAAATAATGTCTTGTACATAGAATGGATTCATATTTGTATTCTTATTCAATTCATATACAGGAATTAGAGTTCATGCTTAATCTTACATAGTTCATCCGTTAGCGCTACTGTAGACGTGCCCGAACGTCCTGGGCTCCGCGCGCAAATCCGTTTTGTTCATTAGCATACTATAGTTCAGACTCAAATGTCACGGTTCTGAATCTAATCCCGCAAAGTGCAATTGCGAGAACGATAAATCACCAAAGAGTCCAAATCCGGTAAATCATTTTGGAAAACTGATTTTTGTAAAGAAGTGTCAAACATAGACTGCTTTGCCAGATACAGAGTCGCCACCTAAATATTTTATTTTAGAAAAATTTAGGAAACCTTGACTCGTGCCTAAGGCCACGTGTCCGTCATCACCAAAGTTACCTCGGCTCGGGAACTTGGGTACGAGAGGGGAAGGTCATGCAATGAGCAACCCCGCTCGCCCGATCAAAAGATCGGCATTTACTAAGCATGATATTTTGTTTTTGAAAATACATGTGCTCTTATTCCGGTTTATTAGCTAGCTTACTACGTGATGCGCACAGCATACAAGTATAGACTAGATCGCCTAAGTTGGAACAAAACATCTCATGCTTGTTTGTTTGAAAATGGTTTGAAGGTGCTACTCGCAAGTAGGCTAAGACATGGATTTTGCCACCCTCAAGTGGGCTTAAAACGCGCATTTCGAAGAATTGTTCCAATTCAAGTAATCCAACCTTCACCTACAGGCATTCAGGCAGTTATATCAATCAAGCAAATAGCCTCATGGCAAGCATACTATCATGGCAACACTCACACTCATGCTAGATGCTAAAGCATAAAAGCTTACCTAGTACTCCGAGCCAAAACAAAGAACTAGTTAGAAATCATGCATGATCCTAGTTCATGTTAAGATGGCTGATGCAACACATGCGAAATGCAACTAAAATAGACTCGGCTATTCTAAGATGGCATATAAGATGCAACTAGATAACATGTATTCAAATTGGTATTGAAATACAATGCGGTTAGTATGATGCGCCGAGCCCGGTGCATGCAATACAGATGAATGGATGCAAACATGCGAGCATAAGAATGCTAATCAAAATATGACTTAGAACTAACCATTGTAAGCGGTTAAGTAAAAGGGAGAAAGACGTGGGGTTGGAAGACATTCACACACTTACGCACACTTATTACAAAAGTTGGCCCTCTCGACGGAGGGTTCGAATAAATAATACAAACCAACTAATTAACTAACTAACCTAGCCAATTAATTATTACAAAACTCTTAACTAATTAAGCAAATTAATTAAGTTACAAAAACAGTTAAAGCGGCTTCAAGAGGAGGGACAAATGCATGCTCGATCGGCTTCGCTTGGAAATTCGTTGCCACGCCCCATGTTGCCTCTGTTTGCACACTTATGCTCCTCTGAAAACTATGAAAATCTCTATGATGCTTCTGAACCACCCCATGGACGTTCTGAGAGGCCATCGGCCAAAAGATATGGCCATCGGCCAAGGGAAAGGGGTCATCGACCACTTATGAATCCATCGGCCAAAAAATGTTAGTCGATCAGCACTGAAGATAACCGATTGGCCATCTCTTCCTGCAAACTGCTCCTTTTGCTGCAGCAGAGGACAAACAAGGGCATGGCAATACATTTGCAAGAAAATGTTGTGTAACTACATCCCTTATCATGTTTGAGACTCAAAAGAGTGTAGTGCTTGACTCTCGAGCCATCAATCACGCATTTCGATGCATGATGGCCAAAGAGGCCGAATTGCACAAATCAATATGGAATGAATGCACAAAAACATAAGAATACCTCACACTCTATCATGTTGGATCAAGAGTATCGGCGACCGAGGATTGAGGCACGTTTCGTCACTTCAAGTACGAAACGTCCCTCGGTCCTCGTGTTTGGTTTGACACCCCAAACCAAACACAATGCAATGCATGTAACATGGAAAAGCTATGCAATGCAACATAAGCATGCCAAATGCAATATGACTCAAACATGCACACAAGGCTAAGGTAACAAGCATTCCAAATGCAAGCTAGCAAGCATGCAAAATGCAACCTAAACATACAAATATGCATGGCATGCAAAGATAGACAAGCATGCAATAACATGCAACAATGTCACGTAATGCAACTAGCATGTAACAACATGCAATGCACTAAGCAATAACATGCAACAATATGCAATGATAGGCAATGCGACAAGCATGCAAATGTCGTGCAACATGGAACCACATGGTAAATGGACTTAAACTAAAGATGGACAGACCTCGGCCATGCCCAAAATCAGTGGCCAATGGTGCTGAAATGATGGTATGAAAAGCATGAAAAGGCAAGACAAGCATGCATGCCAATTGGCTCAAGGACTAAGGCATAAAGATGCAACTCTTAAGCACACTTAAAGAGTGACAAGCATGGATATGTGATAGCACCATAAGCTCTGAAATCATGTTAGGAATGATGCCAAATCAACCAAACAATGCAAGTAAAACATGCAGGAAGGCTCAAAACTTGAAGCTAGCATAAGCACTTGCCCTAAGGCTATGCAAAACATGAAGCAAATGGCCTAAGCAAACCAAAATAGTCCTAAAGCATACCAAAGTGAGTCTAAAACATGCATGGATCAAAGCCAAAGCAAGCCAACACGAAGGGCATAAGGCATGATGCAAGTAAGGCCGACAAAGGGGATTGCACTACACCTATCAAAACCAAACATGACATGATTTAACCAATGAAAAATAGAGTTATGGCATGTCAAAATAAGCCCAAAAACCCACTGAGATGGCATCCCCAAAGCCTAAGTATGATAGCATGCACAATGATTCATTCTTGAGGCATAAAATACCAACTCTCTTAAAGCATTGAAAGGATGACAAATGCGAGTGTATGGCTACACTACATTGACTGAAATCACATACGAAATGATGTCAAATCATGAAAATGGTCTAAGCAATGCATGCTAAGGACTTGGACACTCAAAGCCAACAAGCTAGATTGAACCATGGCTATACAAAACAGTGTATGCATGACTAAAACAACATGAAACAAAGCTCAAGCATGGTAAAACATGACTAAAAGCTTCTTTGAGTTGAGCCAAAATATGCAAGAATGATGATCCAAATGCAAGGTGCATGTTAAGGCAAATGAGAGGATTGCAAGACAAGTGCATGGTGCATGGTGCATGCAAGATGCTATCAAACCAACTTTAGACAGAGGTAAAACATGGAAAAACAACTCCAAATACTTGCTGAAATGAAGCCAAAACATGCTAAGCAAACATGTTACCAATATGAGCCATTTATACTAGCAAATGAGACACAAGGAGAGGGGGGTGTCCCTCTCCTATTCAAGACTCCAAAACCACTTCTCCACCACTGAAAATCCTTTGGATTTTAGTGGTGAGAAGGTTAAAATAAGATAGTTCCAAAGCTCAAAAGGAAAGGCACAAAACAGGGCCAAACAAGGTCTAAGAGAGGGTAGACTACCCCTAACACAAAAATGACCTTAAACAAAGATCTCAAACACACAAAATTAGAACTTTTTGTAGTTTAGAGTTAAGCTTAAAACCATATGCAAATAGGTCTAAAAGCTTAAGCCTAAATAGAGGATTAAAAGGTAGTTTACTCACCCTTGAAGAACACCTTCAAGAACACAACTCCAGCACTCTTCTCTGATCAAAACCAGTCCAAGAACTCCAAAACCAACTCCTAAGGACCTCAGCAACCAAAGGATGGTGTTCTAGTAGGTGTTTGTGTGCAATAGTGTGAAGATATTACACTTTTGGGCACAAACAAGGGCTAAACAAGAGAGAGAGGTAAAATATAGAGAGAGAGAGATATAGAACTTGTATATCAATTTCTCAGAACCTCTGGAAAGGGAGGGGAAGCTCCCTTCTTATAGAATTTCAATTCTCAAGCTTGTTGAACAAGCTTGAGTCTTGAATGCAATCCCTCCATACACGTGTATGGAGGATGAGAATTGTGCCCACCAGCTGTCACAGCTGGCAGAAAATATCTGCAAAAAGCAGATGGAAAGGTCTCGACTCAAAAAATATGGTCGATCAACCAAAAAGAGTGCCGATCGACCAAAAAGAGTACCAATCGGCCAACACTTATGGCCAATGGCAAGAAAACATGGTCGATGGCATCATGCCTTAGCCGATGGGTTGAGCGGATGGCCAACAAGCCACCCTCTTCCCTCAGAAGCAAAAACACAAGTCCTTGGTCCACAACCAAGCACAAAACAGACAAGTTGAGAGATCCTAAGGCAAGGCGCGCAGTCGAGACTTTCGAGAACTCAAAACGAACACGAGCATAGATGATCATCGAGTGTTCAAACGATGACGTCCAAGTCTTGAGGACGGTCAAAAATGGGGTGTCTACAGCTACAAATCACATACAAAGCATCAAACGTCATACTTGTCAGTTCTATAAAGGAACCTCCAGCCGAGTGTAGAATACTTGTCAGTTCCATAAAGGAACCTCCGGACTGGGAACTTGTAAACTTGTCAGTTCCATAAAGGAACCTCCAGCCGGGTGTAGAATGCTTGTCAGTTCCATAAAGGAACCTCCAGATTGGGAACTTGTAACATGCTTGAATCATAACATAATGTCACTTGTAACATACTTGAATCATATCATAATGTTACATGTAACATACTTGAATCATATCATAATGTCACAAATACTTGTCAGAGTTGGACAATCATTCATAGAATAAAACATAGCATCTTATTGAACAGATCTTACTTCATAGGCAGAAAGTATCTTATCTTGAAATTAGCTTTACTAAGTTATTACTCACAGTGTTTTGGTGCTTGATTTGTCCTTGCGTTTGACCCTACATAATTCATAACACATTGGGTCATATTACAATTCATTCCGTTCTTTAACTTGTTTAACATTCTTAGGCTCCTTTCATGTTCTTTAATTCATTTATAATATTTAATGCATGCCTAAGAGTGCTTTGAAATGAAAGAGAACGGAAAACGAAGCATAAAACATCTTTTCAAAATTTCTGAAACAGGGCCCTTCGCTCGAGCGTATCTTCGGCTGCTCGAGCGGACCTCTTTGTTCTGCAAAAGTATTGGTTGCTTGCAAATTACACTCGAGCGAGACTTTTGACGCTCAAGCGAGGATTCTAGTAAAACAGGGTATGCTCGAGCGGAACTATCCACGCTCGAGCGGACAGGTTAAATTCTGGGTTTTTCCAAATTATGTTTGAACTTCAAAACTCGGTTCCGACTAATGTAATTAATATCGTAAGACTCATATTTTCACCATATAACTTTTAACATGAATATAAGGGCCAATTTTACAGGATTTGAATCTCAAATTTACATAAATCCATCTCACAAGCTCGAATCATATCAACTCACTTCATAACTTCGAAGCTCATGCAATTTAATTTCCATATCATTTTGAAATATACATGCATGTGAATTATAGGTTTCATTTTCAACTTAAATAGTACAATTGATGATCAACTTCATGAAATTCAACATTATTATGCTTGTATGTGCCAAATAACCTTCAATTCATTATAACATGCATGTTTATACTCAAATATACGAACTCATGACAATCCTTTACATGCATATACATACAACTTCAAATTTATCAAATTCAACTCAATTTATGTTCTTCATATCAAGCCCAATTCCAAACTCACAAATTCTAAAACTTAAATTGAGCTTTCAAAATAATTTCAAAACTTGGGTTCACACATGGCTTGTCTAAAACATACAAACTCTTAAATAATCAAGAAAATATGATCAATTTCAAATCATTTACATCAAAACTCCTTTAATTTATAAATTAAGCTCATTGTTCATAAACTCATAAATTTCCATTAAAACATGAAATCAATTACTAAAAATACATGATGCATGTACAATTAGAATATTAAAAATTGTAGAATTTGCCCATGTATGCAGCAATTAGACTCAATTCATGCATGATATTCTAAAATCAAACTCAAAATAATTAATTTCTAATTAATTTCCATAATCATGAATCTAATTTAATTTCACCATCTTCTTGCTAATTTCTTTTCAATTACAGGAAATTGATCTCAAACTCATTTTTAATTTCAAGTGTAACACAAGGATTCTATAAAATCAAACATGAATTTCATACCTTAAACTTTAATTTTAGCAAAATTAGTTGATTTATCCCTTGACTCTCTATTTCATCTTCAACTTAACTTAATCTATAGCCAAAACTTAATTTATGATCATGGATGTTCCAAAGTGTGTTTAAATTGAATAAAACTTTTAAATTCAATTTCATGCATGGATCAAACAAATTCATACTTTTCATAATAAAATCAAAACTTTGTCTCACTTTAGAATTAATTCCAAATTTCCATAAGTTACATCTTTCTAAAGCTTTTTCTTTTTTTTTCTTCAAAATATGAGATTGAATTAGTCCAAATTCTTCAAAATCCAAGATGCATGTATTAAACTTGTAGGATTTATTCATGCATGTAACAATGAGGCTTAATCTCATGGAAGATCACAACATCAAACCCAAAATAATTAATTTCCAAACCATGAACCTAACTTAATCTCTTCATCTTGGTTTTCTAATTTCTTCCCAATTATATGAAATTGAACTCAATCTCATCATTAATTTCAAGTGTAATACATGAGCTCTACAAAATCAAGGTTGAAATCCTTACCTTTAATCTTTAATTTGATAGATTCTTGATGATCCTCCATTTTCCTTTCTTGAATCTCCTTCAAAACCCATTAGCACAAAGAAGCAAGCTCTCTCTCTCTCCCCGGGTTGTCCTTCCTCTCTCTCTCTCGGCTGTGCTAGTGTTCAGCACAAAACGAACACACACACCCCACACCTACATTAAGTCTATAATAATAAATAACTAAAGAATTAATAATAATAAATAAAACCACTACTTCTCTTCACCATCTTTCTAGGGCTTTAAAATTTTACTCCATTTTATTTTATAATTAGGATTAGATTAATCACTAATTATCCATTAGCTTAGTTAATCACCCATTAATTTAATTAATCTTGATCTTGATTTAATTAATCATAACTAGTCACAAATTCCACATAATTTAATTAGTCTAATTGGCTTCAATTAAAGCCCAATTAATAATATTTAATTTGTTCACCATTCTGAATTAGATTTTTAATCAACTCCCAAAAGGCTCCAAATATTAAATTAAACTTATTATCATTATCAATTTTGATTTCTTAAACCATTTAGGTCTTCAATTTCTAATCAGACTTCAGATTCCTGTCAATATATTGCTTATCCGAATTAGGCACCCCATAAATGAATTTAATTCATAATAATCTTAATTCTTAATCCTCATAATTTAATTAACTTAATTAACTCCAATTTGGACCCAATTTAATTGAATCTCAATTTTACTAAATTGAATCAAATATTTAATTAAACTCCCAAATGGGTCCGTAATTAAAATTAAATTGATTCAACTTCTTAATTTCACTTCCTTGAGCCATTTGGACCCTTAATTTCTAATTCTAAAATAAGTCTTTAATAAAATCATATACGAGTCCAATTCCACAATTCTCATAAATTCCAAATGAAATTTGGATAGCGACTAATTAAACCATAAATCTCCTTAATTAACCAAATATAAAATATTATAGATGGCGGGATCATTACAAAGATCTTTCATATCAAAGTGGCTATTAAGCATATTTTTAGTCTCATTTATAATATACAAATTAGAGTCAAAGATAAGTAGATCATCCACATATAGGCTAATAATCATATATGCATTCTCATAAGTTTTATAATATATGCACTTATCACATTCATTAGTCTTATAGCAATTCTCAAGTATGCAGGAATCAAATTTCTCATGCCACTGTTTAGGAGCTTGTTTTAAACCATAAAGGGATTTAGTTAGCGTACACACCTTACTTCATTGGCCAGGCTCCACAAAGCATTCGGGTTGGTCTATATAAATCTCCTCATCTAGATCTCCATTTAAAAATGCTATTTTTACATCCATTTGATGAATTTTTAAATCATGAATTGCAACCACTGCTATCAACAGTCTAATGGATGTAACTCTAATAACCGGAAAAAAAGTATCAAAGAAATTAAGATCAACTTGTTGCTTAAAACCTTTAGCGACAAGTCTCGCTTTATATTTATCTATAGTTCCATTCGGTTTAAATTTTTTACGAAGGACCGATTTACACCCAATAGTTTTACAACCTGGAGGTAAATCCACTAACTTCCATGTTTTGTTTGAAAGTAGTGAATCTATCTTATTATTTACAGTCTCTCTCCAGAAAATAGTATCAGGTGATGATAAAGCTTCTTGCACCGTAAAAGGAATTTCTTCCACATTGTAAAAATAATAGTCAGGGCCAAAATCTTTTTCAACTCTAGGTCATTTACTTCTTCTTGGTTGGATTTGAAAGTTTTCTTGTTCTTGAAAAACTTGAGATGGAGTAGAAGAGTTAGGCACGGATAAAATATTTTTAGAAATTATTTGACCCCTACTATTTCTAGATTTGAAAGGACATTTATTTTCATGAAAAATAGCATCTCCTGATTCAAAAATAATATTATTTTCCATGTCAAAAAATCTATAAGTTGCACTATGCAATGCATACCTAAGAAAAGCACAGGTGGTAGCTCATTCACCCAATTTAGGTCGTTTAGGATCTGCAAGCCTCACAAAAGTTAAACAACCCTAAACTCTCAAATAACCTAGATTTGATTTATGTCCCCGCCACAACTCATAAGGTACAATTTTAGTCTTTTTGTGTGGCGCTCTATTTATCACATGACAAGTTGTCAAAATAGCCTCGTCCCAAAAATTTGAAGGAACACCTGAATCAATAAGCATAGCATTCGTCAAGTCAATTAACGTTTTATTTTTTCTTTCAACTACGCCATTAGATGAAGGTGAATATGGTGGAGTAGTCTCATGAATAATTCCCAATGACTGAACAAAAGAGTTGAATACAAGAGATTCATACTCCCGGCCTCTATCACTTCTAATTCTCTTAATCTTTTTACCGAATTGATTTTCCACTTCAAGAAGAAATTCTTTAAATTTCTCAAAAGCATCACTTTTATTTTTTAATAAATATACGTTTGTGTATTTGAAAAATCATCAATAAAAGTGATAAAATATCGGTTATCACCCCGAGTTAAAATTCCATCAAACTCACACAAATTAGTGTGAAATAATTTTAGCAATTCGGTATTTTTTCCCAACATTTTTATGAGGCCTCTTGGTAATTTTAGCTTTACTTCAAAATTCACATTTATCAAAAAAAAAATTGTCACTTTAGGAATTAATCCTAAACTACTCATGATTCCCACATATTTACTGTTAATATGATACAAGTGAGCATGCTAAAATTAATAGAAGCCAAAGTGTAAGTGGTGTCATAGTAATAATCAATTAATCAGCAAGGAATTTTAAGAGATAAAAATAACATTTATACTCATCTGTATTGTAAGAAGCCACTTTTGCTTTATGTGCCTCGTAGTCTTCATCATTCATCTCCTTGGTTAGGATTTTATTTGGATTCTTCTCGGTAAGAACATATGCAACTTTCAAAAGGCTAAGGTAAAAAAAAAAAATTTCATTTCCACCTCTTAAAATGAACTCCCTTGAACTTAAAAGGCTTGTTGAGATCTCCAATTCCATCATTGGTTTTTTCTAGTACTTGATCCATGGTTGATCTCCTTAAAATTGTTGGTGAACATACCAGAAAAAATATATTTTATTGATAAATAATGCAAAGAAAATAAGATACAAATAGATCAAGCCGATGCACGGATATCTCGTTTTCTTTAAGGAGATCAAGCCCACTGCGGTAGGAAAAACCCAAATACCGATATAGCAGTTACAAAATTATGACTTGTCCCCTCCAAGATACAACAGCCCGATCACTTGTCGTATCGTTCAAGCCAACTTTGCACAAGATGGTGAACCCAAAGCTCCACCAAGAAAAATACCCTTCTTTGCTAGTATCTCAAGTATAGAAAAATAGTTGGTGTGTTGGTGTAGAAAAGAGTAGAAGAGAGGAACTATTTATAGGCCACTAGGACATTACAAAATACATCAAAAAATAATAATGACCATGAACCTAGAGAAAAATGAAAGTGTATCCAAATATTAACTCACCATTAAGTTCATGAAATCTAATTAATTTTCATTCATGAATAAGACAAAAGGTCACAAAAGTAATGAATCTCCATTCATGAACAAAATGAGATGAAGATTCATGAACAAAATAAAAAAAGATTTATGAACAAAATATATAAATAAATAAAAGATATTAAAATGGTCTAACAGATAATCTCTGTCTGCACCTCCCATGCACACCATTTTTTGAACTCCACGTGCACACTATTTGACCCTGCCTTACTCAACCCAAGACAGAAGTGAAAGAGAGAAAGACAAAAAACAAATAAAAATAAAAAGATTACTTACAAACTTTAGGGGTTATTTGGGAAGTTCTAAATAAGTGCACTTTTTGACTTTTTATAAAATATGGGTTGGGTTTGAAGTAATGTAGTAGAGAGGTGATGTGACTTAAATAAGATGATGTGACTTAAATAGGATAGTGACTTTTTGACTTATTTTGAAGATGCCAAACTTAGCCTTAATTTTTTTTGGACTATTTATGTTTATCTAATTATAATTATATTTTTCTCATAATAAAAAATAAAAAAACAAATAAAAATATTACTTACTGATTTTCAAATTTTTTAATTTTTTAAATTTTTTTATCTTGATTTGTCTTGACTTTGAAAGTGAAATTAAAAGTTGAAAGTGAAGATGGGCTGGCGGCTACAAAGGTATGAAAAAACGTTGAAAGCGAAGAATTATGGGGTAGAAATAGAAAAGTTTACAATGAGCCTGGGATAAATTTTAAAAAAAAGGTACGAGAGAAATCAAAAAGTTTTGAGAGAGTGAATAAGTGATGAGTTTTTTTTTTTTAAATCAACAAATTAAAAAATTAAAATTAAGATATTGAAGCTCTCACAAAATTTATATGTTAAAACTCCTATTTTCTTATATAATATATAGGTAGATAATTTTCAGCAGAGTTGTTATAGCTTTTGCTCAAAGTGTTCCCATTTGAGCTTGAAATATGATTTAGTTGGTCATTTGTTCCCACTTGTTTTCAGGACGGATCTAATATTTGAGTTTTGAACGGCAAAAATATATATAATTTTTTTATCAAAAAACTTATTATAAAATTTTAAATTTTGATAAACAAGCACAAAAAAAAAATATATTACTATTAACTGGACATTCTTTGTTAATATAATTGAGAACAAAAATATAATTAGACATATTTCTTATTTGTATTAACCTAATAAAATATTAATTATTATTATATTTCCATCTAGTAAAGTTAATTATTTGAAAATATTGTAATCATCACTTTTTATAATATATATACATATAAAAACATTTATGACAAATTCGATATCAAAACCTTAATTAATATCTTTCTTAACAAATATGATCAAGTAATTTGCTACAAAATTATCTTTCATTTTATTACACAGTTTTGTCTTGAAAAAAAATTATAATTGAAAATGTATGTTTTTATAAGTATTATGATAATCCATTTCAATAAGTGGTTTTAAATTTTATTAACTTATATTGAAAATGTCATGTTGAAATAGACAATATTTCTATTTCTAGCGAATAAATAAACAAGAATAAATGTAAAATAAGATACATAAGCAAATTAAAGTATTATTTATAAAAGAAGGAAGAAAAAAAAAACATAAATGATATATAAACAGAAAATAAGAATAATAACAAATAGAAACAAATAAAACAATACAAGTAACTTTAAATGATGTAGAAATATAACGAATAAAATATATCAATATTTTTAATAAAATTCAATTGAAAAATTATTTTTAAAATTTTATAATGTAAATAATTTAGAGGGTATAAATTACTAAAATTTTAAAAATACAAAATATTTTAAATTAAAATTATTTTATTAATTATTAATGTAATATATGTATATAATTTTTTAAAATTTTAATAGTTTGACTGCGCTGTCCTGGCCACACCTCTTAGGCCCGTTTGTTTTGGGTGAAAGAGAGGGTATTGGGATTACTAATACCAAGGTATTAGTAATACCCTTGTTTGTTTTGGGAGAAGGCATTGGGACTATTAGTCCCAAGGTATTAGTAATACCCTTGGGCCCCGTTTGGTTGGGGTTATAGGGAGGGTATTGGGTTTGGTAGTGAGGAGGGGATTGAGAATGGAGTGTTTGTTTTGAGAGGTATGAAGGGGATTAGTAATCCCTTGGGATTAGTAAGGAGGAGGAAGGGGGATTGGTAAGGATGAGGTAGAGATGGTATTAGAAAATAGTGAGGGGATTAGAAATTTTTTTATTTTTTATATATTGGAATTTTTTTTTTAAATATAATATTTTATTTTTTATATTTTTTTATTTATTTTATTATTTTATATAAAAATAATTTAACAATTCCTCATTATTAATCCCCTCACTATCAATCCCCTCACTATTAATCCCCTCACTATCAATCCCCTCTATTCTATCTCCCAAAACAAACGGGGCCTTAGATCCATCATTACTTGTTCCCATTGAAGCTTAAAATGTGCTAGTATTGTCGGTGAGTCCAACGGAACCGGAGAGAGGGCACCCAACACTGATAGGAAAATTACTATTTAAATATATTTTTTAAAAATAATTATAGATGAAAAAATTTATAAATTTAATAATTAAAATTTATAAAATTATTTTCCAATAAATACGAGCCTGTTTGATAATCATTTCCTTTTCAGTTTTCATTTTATATTTACAAAAATTTTAAAAACTATCATAAAAATTTATTTGATAATTTTTTAGTTTATAAATGGTTATCTCAATTTACAAATTTGAGAAAAAAACGTAAATTCAAAAAATGAGTTGACTTTTGTTTTTAAATAGAAATTTAAAAATTTGATTAACAATTTTTTTTTCAATTAATTTTTTTTAATTATAATGTGATGATCTCATTGTCATAAAATAATAAAAAATAAATATAAATATTTTATACATAAATAAGTATATTTTTAAAATTTTTCAAACATTTTTTTTAAACGAAACAAATTTATAATTTATATTTTTTTAAAAATAAATAAAAATTAATTTATAAAATTTTTATAAACATAAATAAAAAATGTAAATGCTTGCATATACACTGACAAGCTGTTTCCCTTCAAAGGTTCAATTTCCAAGTCAATCTATTAATATAAAAAAAATTATTAGATGATTGACTTATTTGACAATGTAATCATGAAAAGTATAGGCACTAACACAAAACCGTTAGCTTTCATCAATCACCGAAGTGGTAATGCATCACTTTGATGATGCCCACGAGGAGTGGAATAATTTTTATTTACCCGTGCAGACTGCAGTTGATATCACTGTCACGTCACGAGACAGTAGATTTGGTTTTTGCATAAAAAAAGACGATAGATTTGGTTTGGCGAATAGGGTTGAGTTTGAGTCGCGTTGCTAGTTGTATGTGGGGTCCACTTTTACTTGGGAAGTGGCTGGGGGAGGTACACCACAGCCCTAAAGTGTAGGGTAGGGTACTGTAGTGTAGTATATGTAGAAGACACGTCTCAAGTTTCTGAATTGTTTTAGACCAAGTGTTTCTCATTTCATTCAGACCAAGTGTTTTCCTCCAATAATGCTAAAAGGCCTTGTACAGCTGGTTAAAATCGTATTTTTATTATTATTTAATTACATTAATGAGTTGCATTCATGTTATTCATAAACAATTCTCTACGTAATATATATATATATTTTTTGTTTGTTTGTTTTATACTTAAGCCCCGTTTGGGGACTTACTTTTTTAGTCAATTAGTCAAAAAGTTACTAAATTAGTTAAAAAGCCAACCACTCATACCAAAAAGTCAAAGATTCTCTTTTCTCTCTACTTTTTGCACATCTTTTCGTAATTAGCCAAAAAGTCATCCTAAACATACAAGTTTTTTTTTACCTACTTTTTTAACCAAATAACCAAAAAATTACTAAATTAGCCTGTTCCCAAACGGGGCCTTAGAATAATAATCCTGACTTTTACAAGAACAAACAAAAACATAAAAACATGATTAAAAAGGACCGGATTTCTTTGTCCGGGCGGGTCCACCATGGCCCCATAAAAAAATACATCCAAATTATTAAATTCATTATATTTATCACTAAAAAAAATAGATAATTAATTTTGAAAAATACAGTTACTGTTTATTTTTCAAAAGATAAAATGTAATAAATTAAATAAATTATGATTATCAAATCGATTTAATTTTTTATATAAATAATATACATAAAGAGTCTTATAAATTTGAACGGTTCAAAAAATTAAAACGAAAATTGTATTGGGTACCATGAGCCTGAACAACACCCTTCAAATCTTGAATGGGAGGGGAGACCACCGCGACCCTATTTTAATAATATGAATTATTTATTTTGTAAGAATGTTTGTTTATAGAGTATTGATATTCAGGCTTAAAAATTTGACTGTAAAGAAAGGGTAAAAAGAGCCCCATCAGAGAGTGAAATAGAACATAAAATTGTAAGCTCTCAAGCAGTGAGAGAAGCCTGGGGCTCTCACCACGTGCCTATTAAAGAAGAGAAAAGATAGGGATCATGAAAAAACTTTCATGAAACTGATCATGAAAAATTTATGACCTTTGGATTATCTTAATTAGTGTGTGGTGTTTTATTTTAAGTGTAATCCAAGGATCATAAATCTTTCATAATCATTTTCATGAAAATTTTTTCATGATACCTAGCATTGCTCATTAAAGAATAAGTCGGCAAGTCATATACAGTAGCCTATATATCATTTTCCTTCTTGATATTAGCCACACACAAATTTTTTTTAAAAAAAGATCGATTTAATAACTTAATTTATTCATGTTTGTTACTAAAAAAAAATAGGTTGTCCATTTTTAAAACTACAGTTGCCGTTTATTTTTTTAAAAATAAAATGAAATAAATTAAATAAATTATAATTATTAAATTGATTTAATTTTTTATATAGATAATATATACATTTGAAAAATTAAAATGAAACTTGTATTGAACACCATGGGCGTGAACAGTACCCTCCAAACCTTGAATCGGAGGGGGAGGCAGGCCCAGTACTGTCATATTTTAATAATATGAATTATTTATTTTGTAAGGGAAAAATGGTCTTCGAACCCAAGCATAAATCAAACATATAAGTTTGGCATGGATCATCATTGGTAAACTCCGATAATTATAATTCAAGCTGTCATTATTAATGTTTTAAGATATTTGCAGCGTATGACGACCATCTCTGAAAAAGAAATGATAGAGAAATTACAAAATACATTTTGGTGAGTACACAATCAGATGTTCTGAACTCAATACTCAAGAAAGAGGTCTGTAATAGGCAAAAACTCCATAAAATGTCTGAGCAAAAGTAATCAGCAACAAGACCGCAGCAGCAACAAAGGATAAGATAGCCCAGGGATTGTGGAAGTAATTATGTTTCAAGCTGGCACGCCAAGCGTTCCACCTGTGATTGTAATACCGGTTCACCTGCTCCGACAACCGCGAAAGATAACTTCCATTGGCGTCGAAAACCACCTCGTCCGTAAGGCGGTTGAAGAGGTCCACTACTTCACCATCAGTGCCGAGCCAGTGCTCGATTATGCCGTGGTAATGGAGGTAAGCCACATCCGCCGGCGAGTTAAACAAATTGTCCATGAATATCACATACGAAGTTATGTCGTTGCTGCAATCTAGATGGCACTGCTCCAGCGCAATGAGGTTGAGCAAGAGCGATTTGGTACCGTCATGGATCAACAGCCGAGGAATGCTCAGAGTCCCATCCTTGAATTTTATGTCCCAAATCCGGTCGGTTTTCCTCTTCTCGAATTTAATCCCTGCTTCTCTCAGTTCAGTCACGCAGTGGACCAATTGTTGCTGGCGCTTGTCGGCGACGACCCTGTTTGTCTGCGACGACCACCGCTTGATCCACATTTTCGGTACGGGTTTAGGCCCGATACGCATGAGGCTTCGCCGGAAAACATCGAGGATGTGAAGGCCGCCTTGGTCTGCAAATGGATCGAAGTTTGCATATCCGAGTGATAATGGTGATGACGCCAATGATTCATCGGTTGGCATTAGCGGATCGAAGAATTGGATTGCTAGCTTGGCCACCAGTCCTCTCTGGTCAGGATTGCCGTTCTCGAGCCCTAACAGACGATCCAGTATGAAGAGGGGAATCTGGTTTTCGAGCATTATCATATCCCTCTGAAGCGAATGCATCGAGGCACGCATCGCGAAGATCGGATCCTTCCGGGAGTAGCCGAGCTTCTTGAAGCCCTCAATAGCCCCTCGGAACAGCTCCAGTATGAAGCAACCATCGAGCACCATCATTTCTACGAATTCATTGCTGCTGAGAGTAACTGTGCCTTCGTAACAAGCACGGGCCTCGTCTTCAAGCCCTTTAATTGAGTCCAGATATAGATTAATGTCATGTTGGGTACGCTTGAGGACACGGTGAAGGGCGCGCCACTTGTGGCGGTCCATGGAGCGGAGGTGTCTCTGACCGTGGTGGTAAGGCCCCAAGGAGACGGTTCGGGGGATGTAGGCTTTGTCCTCTTTTTCTCGCAGGCACTGAGGGACTCTGTAGATGCACATCTTTGCCCAGACAGCTGTTTCGTTTTCTTGGCGGGCTTGGTCGAGTTTTTCTTTGATGTTGATCACCCACGCCGAATGGTCTGGTGGTTTGTTGGCCTCCTCTTCAAAATTCTGACCAGTTTCAAGCTGAATCCCAGTTTGTTGCTGGTGGTTTTCTGGGTATTCAATTGATGGGGTTGGATTAGTACCAGTAGGAGTTGAACTTTGTTGGATTCCGGCTCTTACAGTTTCCTTGAGTTTGAGGGTGATGAGGTACCAACTCACAAGTTCTTTCTTGAAAATTTTATCTACCATTTTTTTGGGGGAGTGCTGTTTTGCTGGTGGCTGGACTTGCCGTCAACTTGATTCCAACAAAGCAGCGTAAATACTACTAATTGAAATTCTTATTCCTAACCCCAAGCTTGCTCTTCCCAGCAATTATTCACTGCAAACTGTGACGGAAGAGTAGTCCAAATTAATTTGTAACATTGTCCCCACATCCATAGAATAATTTTTCTATGCTCTTAAGGTAATGCGCAAAATGCGCTAGCAATGATGTAAGCAACAAAATAAGGGAATGTCTCGACAACGCTGTGTGGAGCTGTGGGTCCACCACGGTTTAGATGAATTATTCCTATAAAAAAAATTAAATTAATTCGATAAATATAATTATTTTATCATATTTATTTAAAGGTTCACCACTGTTTAGACGAATTATTCCTAAAAAAAATATTAAATTAATTCGATATATAATTATTTTATCATTTTTTTTTTTGAAAAGTGAACGATAATAATAATTCTAAAAATAAATCATACAATTTTCTAACAATACACTCTATTCTTTCTCTATTCTATTTAAATACTCATTTCTTTCATTTTTATAAAATTTAAAATATTCTTCCATTTAAGTGATTTGGAAAGACGGGAGGAGAAGAGAGAAATAAATGTTTTTTAAAGGTTGAAGGGGCCCTGAAACCTACCTAAATTGTCGAATGATTTGTACTGTTTCCGAAATAGGGAAAAGATATGAGGAGCTCATTAGAGCATGTGTTTTTTGAAGAACAACTCTCTATTTATATTAGAGTTGCTCATCCCTCAACCAACAAACATGCAAAAATGTTAAAGCACTTGAAAGCGTACAAAAAGACCAGCTAATTTGTTCCTGTAATGTTTACAGAAAGACCAATTAGTGAAGTTTGCAAAGCCCAAGTGTATAAATCTATAAGAGTCTTGTATTCACTTATATTTATTCATTAAAATATACAGAGTTATATTCTCTATTTCTCTCTCTCTATTCTCATAATATAGTATCAGAGCCTATGGTTTCCTCCTAACCTCATTTTCTTCTTCATGTTTCTGTCTCTTCGGTAGACTGATTCATTCTCACGTTGGTTTCTGCGTATCTAGTCCTTCTCTGTTGCAACGATTGGACTATACCAGACTCTTCATCTCTTCAAGACAAATCCAACGTCACCAGAATCATCTTTATCGGAGCCGCCACGCGTAGCCCTAAGTTTGGCCACGCGCTGTGTCGCTTCCAAATGCGACCAACGCGCCTCTTGCTCCCGCTTATGTCCGCAGCTGACGCAAGTGTCACGACCTAAATCTGTCCCTATAGGTTTAGCGTCGTAACCGGCCAGTAATCCTAAGATTACCGAAGGTCTCTTAACATATTAGTAAAATAAGGGGTTAGCAAAAACAAATATTAAAAATATAATCGTCCAATGAGTTGTGCTGACTTATATGGAACATATTTTTTTAATCATTTACATACATATATCACAACATCATCAATTTTACGCCAACCATATACAAATACAACAAAAAAGGACTTAGCCATGTATACAGAATAAACAAAAAACAAGAAGAGCTTAAGACTTAATCACAAAACATCTTTCTAGGAACCTCCTCATGAGACACTAAGGTTGGCTGACAAAACATAAGTCCAGACAGGTGCAATTAGGCTTGGTTTTGCATTTGCTCACCTATATATATATATATAAACAGTGAGCTAAAACCTAATAAATAATATTAAGGAAAAAAAGGTTAGTGAACGAATTCTAAATATTTTATAATCATAGAACAAATCATAACATAATTATTCTCATATTTGAACATAATAATGGTACATTCAATAGAACATAACATATCGACATCCAACTAGAGTAATCGGTCCCGGACACCGATTATCAAACATAACACCACTTTGTCAAGTGGTTAGCGAGATCTCGTAATCACATATATGTCATGGACTGGCATTAACATGTTGTCCCCCATGACTTGAGACTATCTTTGGATGCCATAGTAGATTCAAAATAGGACATTTATTCACTTTTACAAAATAACATTTCAGAAATCATAATTTATCGTATAACATTTCGAACATAATTTATATGAACATATCTTTACAATAACGTTACTCATAATGGGTTTTCAGAAACGGTTGATCAGTCACCAAATCTTGATCTACAATCACAAATGTACATAACACAAAACATGTCTTATCATTACACATTCATATAGCCAACATGGTTTAACTTTCCTTACATTAGCTTCTTATTTTCTCATATCACATTGCTTGTACACATTGACACACACTCTCTGTAATCTCTTAACTTATTACATTTCTTTTTAGGTGTGTTTCTAATTCCTATTCTCATTGTTATAGCTTAATCAAAGTTCAAGAATGCCTAGGATGCAATCATACTCTTTGAAAACACTTAGCAAAATTTCAGAAATAGGGTAGTTCACTCGAGTAATGTAACACCCCAAAAATGAAAATTATAATTAACTGAATTATCCATGTGTTAATTGCGGATTATATGATTTAATTTGTATATATTTGTCCAAATTGGGAAATTATTTGTTAAGAATACAACTTTGGAATTGAAATTGATGACATAAATGGGTTCATAAATCAAAATTGAGTACGTGGATATGTTAATTGAAATTTTTAGAGTTATCTGGGAAGTTTAATTAAAAATTGATTCCGTCTGATTCACTAATTTTAATAGGTTGGAATTAAATAATGGAATAGGAATTAGAGCTTAATACACATTAGCATAATTTAATTTAGTGCAATTAAGATTTTAAGATGTTGAGACTAATTTACTTTGAGTCAAATTAATCTTAATTAATCTCTTAGCCTTAGATAATTTTACTTAATTTATTCATCTATTTAATTTGAGCCTAGTGTCTTTCATACTCATCAAATGAATTTAGATGAGAGAGCTAGTGGGTCTTATTGGATGGCTTCACATATACACGTAGAGAGAGAGGAAGAGAGACTTGAGAGTGTAAACTCAACCTAGGAAGAAAGAAGAAAAGAATGTGAAGTGAAGAAACCATTGCTACTACACTCTACCCCTCACAATTCACTCCCTTTTGGTAAGGATTCTCCTCCCTAATCTCATGAATTAGAATGTAGTTGAAGAATTAATCCCTTAAGTTAAAGAATTTAAGATTAGGCAAGAAAATATGAACTTATTTGAAGTGAGTTCATGTAATGAAAAGCTTGTTACATGCATGAGTTCATATGTGAAGAATGAGTGTTTTAGCTCCCAAATTCTATATTCATGGCATGATTTTTATGGAAATTTGTTTTTATCCATTTGAATTCTTGCATGGGTCTTCAATTGAGAGGGAATTCCATGGAAGCTTGAGTTTTAGAGCTCACACTTGCATGTTTTATACATTTACATACATGTACATAATAAATTGAGGGTTTGATTTCTTCATGGCAATTTGAGGTTGTTTTAAACTCATGATTTTTGTTTGAACTTGGAAATTGTGAATTCAAAGTGTTTTTGAAGAAGTTTCGGGCCTTGAAATTAAAGTTGAATTGCGAAATTTATATGCTTATGAGTTTCTGATTCAGTAATTTAAACATGACTGAATAATTGTAATTTAATGTGTATGAGCCTAATTTAAGTTTAATTGTGTAATTAGTGAACTTAATAAGGGTTGGTACATGATTATATTATTTATATTTAATTAGTTTGGTTAATACAAGACTAAACATGTTTTAGTTAGAGGTTAAAGAAAATTAATAATCTAATTAATTCTTAAATCTAGCCATCCATATTTAAAAGTTTAAGTGAACCTCCGTTTGGGAAGTGGGCTGGGCTCTTTGGCTTTTTGGCTTTTTTGGCTTTTTTGGCTATATGAGCCTGGGCTCAAAAACCTGGTTTGGGAAGGGCTCTTGGCTTTTTGGCTTTTTTGGCTTTTTTTGTGAGAGAAGAGTGTAATGATTATGGGTTGGATGTGATTTTTTGTCTTTTGTGGCTCAAATTGCTATTTTGTCTTTTGTGGCTCATTGAGCCAAATATGTTTAAGATGTTTGTGTATCGTGCTATGTATATTTGTGATTATAGGTCACGAGTCAAGGACTGCTTAACCAACCGTTCTGGAAGCCCACTGTAAGTAACATTTCTGTAAAAATATGTTTATATGAACTATGTTTCAACTGTTATGCGATAAGTTATAATTTCTGAAATGTTATTTTAATTATGTGAACGAATGTCCTATTTGCGAATCTATTATGGCATCCATAGATAGTCCCAAGTCATGAGGGACGGCATGTAAATGCGGGTCCATGACACATATGTGATACGAGATCTTGGTAGCCACATCATTGTGGTGATATGTGTTTAATCGGTATTCGGAACCGATTACTCTAGTCGGAAGACGATATGTGATATGTTCTATGAGATGTACCATTATGTTATGTTATGATATGAGACTGATATGAATGATTGTGTCATGATTTGTTTTACGGATATGATATATTTGGGATTCGTTCACTAACCCATTTACGTTAATGTTATTCACTGGGTTTTAGTTCACTGTTTTTATATATATGTATAGGTGAGCGTTTTGGAGGGCAAGCCTAGAAGGGGTCTTTAGCTGAGCCACCGTTTTGAAGCCTACCGAGTTGTTTTGTGTGCCTCTGAGTTGGGGCTAGGCCTGGAAGGCCGTTGTCAGGCTTTTGATCATGAAGTACACTTTTGTTATGTGCCTATGTCATGTACAAGATGTTAAGTTATAAGTTATGTACTGAATGTGAGTAAATTAACATTTTTGCATGTAAATATTTGTTCATATAGATGCACAGCTCATTGGACTATTGGTGTTTTTGTATATTGCTTCCGCTAGCCCCAATTGTTTTTTATTATATAGGAAGGCCTTTGGTAATCTCGAATTACTGGCCGATTACGACGCCAAACTTATAGGGGCGGGTTTGGGTCACGACAAGTAAAGCTTTGGTCACTCGACTGAACCCCTTGGTTTGCAAAAGTACTAGATGCTGAAAATCTAGGCTCAAGCCAACTTTTGGTCGCTTAAGCCATGCACCTTGAAAATGTGAGTTCGCTCGAGCGAATCTTTCGTCGCTTAAGCCAACTGCCTCGACTCAAAAGTTCTAAGAGCTCGCAAAGTGTGCTCAAGCGCAAATTTGGTCGCTTGAGCGGTGAGACAGAATTTTGAAATTTTCAAATTTGCATTTAAAGTTCAAAACTCAATTTCAATGCATCAAAGCTTATTCATTTGGGCCAAAACTTAAGAAAACATTTAGAAACTTGTATAACATCATGAATTAAAGGTCATTTCGCAAAATTAAAGCCCAAAAACATGTCAATTCTTCAAAACCAAACTTTAAAACACATGTATGTAATGATCATGAAATCCAAACTTCCAAAACATGGACAATGAAATGTTTAAGCAAGAAATCAAGGTGAGCTCTCCATTCTTAGCACATATAAACACTTGCATGTGTGAATTCTTATAAAATAAACTCAAAACTTGCATGCATGTGGGAATCTTTTCCCAAATTCTTTGTTAAACTTCAAAAATATAGAAATCACTTTCAAAACTTCATGACTCATGCATGCATGTAACTTATAGCTTCTAATTCCATCTCTAATGACATGAATGATGTTAAAAAATCAGAGTTCATGACAAATTCATGCATGCATGTATGGAATTGACCTTAATTATCATATTATTCACATATTCTATTGAATTCACAAACTTATGACTTAATATCATGAATTAGAGTTCAAACTCTTATCAAAAGTCTACAATTACACTTGTACTAGCCAATTCTTTGAGTTCTACTTCACAAATCTTTAATCTCCTTGAATTTCTTCAAGTTCTTCTTCAATTACACACTTTATCTCTCTACAAGTGAGCTTTCTCTCTCTCTAAAACTTGATTTTTAGATTTTGTGAGTTCAAAGTGAAGAAAATATGAGTTTAAATGAGCTTAAGGCTCAATATATATAGTTAGAGTGGCTTAATACAATAATTAGAACATTAAACCAATTAAAAATAACTTAATTTATCAAACTGAATCAATTTTTAATTAAACTTACCAAAGTGTTCTAAAATATTCCAAATAATTCAATTATACACCAATTCTGATTTCGGATGCCAAAAAAAGCTTTCAATTTTCAGATCACAATAGAATTCCAGACAGATATTTCTATGAGTAACAGATAGAAAGTCAAATAGCATGCAAAACATACAATGAACATATAATTTCTTTTAATCTCTTAATTAACATCCTTAATTATTGATTAAGAGCAGATTACGAGTTGGGGTTATTACAACAATCCCTCAGTCACCTGGTCAGACGTCATCGCTGACGTCAGCCCTGGTCTCTAGTGCGCCACACTTTCTGCTTGCTATCTTGCGCCGCGTGCTCCTCTACTAATGTACACCACGTAGATTCTGACGTCATCCCCTGCTAACGACAGCCTTATCTGCTGTTTAGCACTGTTTCTTATTTCGACTATTTTTTATCTCTTTTCGACCTTATTTTGATTGTTTTAGACCGATTCCTGACCGTTTTCGACCTTCTGAATTCATTGGTGCGCTCAATTTTACCTAGTTCTACTCTGACACCACCAAACTCTTTTTGTGAGTCATATTTTGCTCACTCCATGGATCATTCAAACAGTTCTTCTTAATATAACGGTTCTTCTAAATTACTAATGACTCATAGTCGGTATCACTCTTCGGCTTACTTTGCCTCAACTGCCACTCATCGCCAGCCACATACTCAACATTCTCCAGGTCGCTCTTCTGCACCTTCACCAATCTACACTCTTCATGATATTGAAGCTATTGTGAAAAAGGTTATTTCTACTTGTATCTTTACCTCTACCTCTATCTTTAGTACACTCTCTACTGCTCTCTTAGCCACTCTAGGTACCTCTTCTTGGTATTTTGATTCAGTTTGTTGCAATCATATGACCTTTGACCCTACACTTTTTTTCTTTCATTACATCTTTTTCTAATTTACCAATTATTCACACTGCTAATGGCTCTCAAATACATGTTAGTCATATAGGTCATATCTACACTTGTAATATCTCTCCGCCTTATACTTATCTGATCCCCAACCTTACACTTAATCTTATCTCTATTGGTCAACTATGTGATCTTGCCCTCACTGTTTTATTTTATCCAACTGGTTGTGTTGTGCAAAATCCGAAGATGGGACAGACTATTAGGATAGGTCGTAGATATGGTTGTCTGTATGAGCTCATCTATCTGTGCATTCCATCATCTAGTACTTCTCCTATCCAGACTACTGCTCCTACTATATTAGTTCCCCTCTTACTTTATGGAATTTTCGATTAAGTCAAACAACCTCTAGTTTCAAGCAGTCAATTAGGTCCTATTCCAATGATAAAGTAGACTGTCTATCTTGTCAACTTGCCAAGCAACCTGCTTTACCATTTCATATGAGTACCTCTACGTCTCATGCACCTTTTGATCTCATACACTCTAATGTTTAGAGGCCTTCACCTAATACCACTATGGAGAGATCTAAATACCTTGTCATATTTGTCGATGATTTCACTTGTTTTACCTAGTTAGTTCTTATGAAATCTCTTTCTAAGTTACACCAAATATACTATGATTTTTCACAAATGGTCAAAACTCACTTTTTTTCCACCATCAAAATTGTTCATGCTGATAATGCCCAAGAATATAAAGAAACTCATTTTTTGAGATTCTTTCGTCAAAATGATACACTTTCTCATTATTCTTGTCCTGGCACCTCCCAACAAAATGGTCGTACTGAGTACAAACATCGCCATATCTTAGACACTATCCATGCTATTTTAATATCTTCTTCTTGTCCTAAACATTTTTTGGAGGAAGCTGCTTTCACAGCCGTCTATACTATCAACCGTGTTCCTTCCCTTACCATCAACAATTAAACCCCATATAAGCGTCTGTATGGCATACCTCCTATCTATACTGGTCTTCGTGTGTTTGGATGTGCTTGTTTTATTCTTCTTCAACCTCATGAGCGTACCAAATTAGAACCTCGCGCTCGTTTGTGTTGTTTCTTGGGGTATGGGATTGAACATAAAGGTTATCGTTGTTGGGACCCTCTTTTTCGTCGTCTCTATGTCTCTCATTGTGTAGTATTTTGACACAAGATGTTCTCTTCTCTATCTATGTTTCATTTGTCCACTTTTACTACTACACCATTTTTTACAGATCTTTCTTTTTCTGTTTGATGAGCTTGATACAGACCCTACTTCCGACATGATGACTCCGGCCATCTTGAGGATTACGCAACCTCCTCTTGGTTTCTCAATTCCGTTCACCAAAGTTTACAAACTTTGTCGTGCTTTGTATGGTTTGAAACAAGCTTCTCGTGCCTGGTTTGCCAAGTTCAGTTCTACTAATCGTGACTTTGGCTTCTCCTCTAGTGCCCATGATTTTGCTCTGTTTATACGCAAGACAGAGCGTGGTGTTATTATTCTTCTTCTCTATGTGGATGATATGATCATCATTAGGGATGACACAATGGGTATATCTACTCTCAAATAATTCCTCAGTCGCCAGTTTAAGATGAAAGATTTGGGTCTACTTAGCTATTTCCTCAGCTTGAAAATTTCTCAAGATTCTTTTGGTTTCTTTCTCACACAGGCCAAGAATACATCTGATCTCTTAGCTCATGCTGGTCTTACTGATTGTAAGACTACGTCTATCCTAGTTGATCATCAGACTCGTCTCACTCCTCTTGATGGTCACCTATTATCTGATGCTACTTTATATCGTCAGTTAGTTGGCAGTCTTGTCTATCTCACAGTTACTAGTCTAGACATTGCCTATGTTGTTAACATTGTCAGTCAATTCATTGCTGCTCCTCGCTCTCCACACTATGATGCTCTAGTTCACATTTTGCGCTATCTCAAAGGCAGTATGTTTCATGATCTTCACTACTCAGCACACTTTTCTCTACAGAAACAAGCATTTTTTGATACAGATTGAGCAGGGGATCCAATTGACCGCCGTTCTACTACAAGGTTCTATTTCTTCTTAGGTGACTCTCTCATTGCCTGGCGTAATATGAAGCAAACTTTTATTGCTCGTTCAAGTATTGAAGTTGAGTATCGTGTTCTTACTAACACTACTCAAGAGCTTGTGTGGCTTCGTTGGTTTCTTTCTGATATGTGAATTTCTCATCCTGCTGCCAGTAACCCCTATAGTGACAATTAGAGTGCTATTCAGATTGCACATAATGATGTCTTCTATGATCACACCAAACATATTGAGATTAATTGTCACTTCATACGGCAACATGTTAGTAGTGGCACTGTTCGTATTATCTTTGTTACCTCTGTCAATCAGACAGTCGACATCTTCACCAAGGCTCATCCTCTAGGAAACTTTTCTGACTTACTTTCCAAGCTTAAGGTGATATTTACATTACCACATTGAGCTTGAGGGGGTGTTAGCTTTATATATCTATATTACCATATTGTGCATTACCATATTAGCTTCTCCTTCTGTTATATGAAGGAGTCTTATATTCACTCATATTCATTCATTGAAATATACAAAGTTATACTCTCTCTCTCTCTCTCTCTCATAACAGCCATAATGACCACCTAGTGCTATATTGGATTGAAACTAGCTACTAAATGTAAGTTCAAATGAACCAATAAGGGACCTCAAACAAAAGTTATTTAGCTCAAGTTCAAATAAAGAGTGGAACATCAACCAGCTCGACCAACAAATTATCTGAAGCAATTGTAACCTACCGAGCACCAAATGTTTGAGCAGCTACGCTAGATGGTGTATCAGCTCTCTAAGTTTTTGAATTTCTCCACAAATGTCTAGCTAAAATATTCTAGAAGTAAAATACATAATAATAGGGTAAGCAACAACATTGATGTCTCATCAAGTTAGTCTAGTGTGCATTATGAGGTATGAGGTTTTATAGAACCTCCTATTTTGGGGAAAATACACTTGAAATCTCACTGATTATAATAACTGTACTAGTGAAAGTGCTTTCTAACAATTATCAGAGCTTGTTTCCCCAAGTACAATTCATGTGAGTGAAAATATATGTACAACAACAATCATTCAAATAAGAATCAAGATCCCATTTCTCCATTGATAACTTTAACCAAGAAGGGAAAAAGGACATGTAACATAATCAATTAAGAGAGAGAGCGATGAGCGTACAATTATCGATTACACCTCTCTCTTTACTTCAAGTATTGCTGATCCCTATTCTTGCATCTCCATAAGCCCGATTAGGTTTGGCGGGGTTTTGGTTGTTCTTGACAGGGTAAGAAGTCTCCATTGCAATTCCGCACTTGCCCATATGGGTGTCAACCACATTACGTTCCGTCCTGACTATGAGACTCAGAATCCTCTCACATGGATTATTGATGAGATACAATGAAGAGATGAGCTGAACCCTTGTAGATCTGTGAGGATGAACATAGTCGGTACTACCCAACCGAGATTGCTGGTAGGGGATACTCCGATGATAAAGTTAGCAACTCGAATCAAAGAAAGAAGATGAAGAAAATAAGGGTATTAAAGTGTGTTGCGTTATGTTGGAGAGATTAGAGAGCCCCACTACCTTCTATATCTTGCTTTATTTTTATAGAAATGTAATATTTGTTTGGTAAATATTTATTTAGTGGACTTTCTTGTAGATCTTGGTCTATTCTTAACACTTTTTTGAATTGAACTTAAGTGAGCTGATATTTTTTTTTGAGCTCCCACACTGACATATGCCCCAGGGAAAAGGGGTCACTACTGTGCTCAAAGCACAGTAGTGATTGTGTGGTGCCTTCATTTGAGATGTATTATGACCTTATTTTTATGATCCAAACCGTTATTTTGTAGGGTTTGTTAAGTACTTCATGCCTACCAAAAATCATATTAATCGGATATCAATAACTATATGATCAATAACTAAAAATATAAATAATAAGTTTTTGTTTTGAGAAATAACATAAACAATATGCGATTCGATCATATAGTTATTGATATCCAATTAATATGATTTTTGGTAGGTATGAAATACTCAACAAACCTTACAATATAAAACAATTTAAATTATAAAAATAAGACCATAATACACCTCAAACAAAAATACTACAATCACTACTGTACTTTGAACACAGCAGGGATGCCGCAGCCAGTCCCCATGAGTTCCTCACAATCCAGTAATCCACGCCGTTTTCTGTGCCGTATCCAATCACAACAACAGCATGGTCCACTACCGTCCCGCACTTACTGGTGAATATGCCCTGAGGAGATTTTAAGAAAAAAAAAAAAAAAATTTACCTGAGTTAAGGAACCACAGCACAATTATTTCACTTTTTTTTTATATTAATTTTATTATCCAGACTTGCCCAAAAACCAATATAAAATTGCCATCTAAAAAATTGTACTTGAGCAGTAAATGCCACTGCATAAAATGATGAAAGTTAGCAACCGCAATTTGACATCGTTAGTACTACACCACCGATATTATTTTAATCGTTAGTGCTGCATTAGCCTTCGTTTGGTTATTTTAATCGAACTAAAAAAAGGTATAACAGATAAAATAAGTTAAATAAATTAATAAAATAAAATATTATATTTAAATTATAATTATTTTATTTAAAAAAAATAAAAAAATCAAATCAAATAAATTTTTTAATCTCAAGTTAAAAAAATCTCAATTAAAAAATATTCATAATTTCCAATAGTTAATGCACACCAAGACAACACATTAAGGGCTCGTTTGGCAAGTGACTATTCTAGTCTAAAAGTCAAAAAGTTACTAGGCCTCATTTGGGAACAGACTATTTTAATAACTTTTTAATTTTTGGCTAAAATATGAAGTTAAAAAAACTAGTATGTTTGGGGTAACTTTTTGAATTTTTACGAAAAGATGTACAAAAAGTAGAGAGAAAAGGGAATCTTTGACTTTTTGATATAGGTCATAGGTTTTTTAACTTTTTCAGTAACTTTTTGACTAAAATATTAACTCGCCAAACGAGGCTAAAAAATCAAAAAGCCAACAACTCATAGTAAAAATTCAAAGATTCCCTTTTCTCTCTACTTTTTGCACATCTTTTCGTAAAAAGTCAAAAAGTCATCCTAAACATACTAGTTTTTCTTACCTCATATTTTAACCAAAAAATTAAAAAATTACTAAAATAGCCTGTTCTCAAACGAGGCATAAATAACACTGAGAATCAACTTTCATGGTCGATTTGTGAATTTGCGTAGGAAAAGGAAATAGAAGAGAAAAACCAATGAAATAGAAACAATTTTTTTGTATCACATTTATCTTTTCTTTTCATTTTCTTCCATAATCTGAAATTCAAACACAACATAAAATAAAAGAAAAAGAAAAAAAAGAAAAGAAGAGTGAAATACAATTACTCATCTTTTACAGATTAAAAAAAAAAAAAGAAAGAAAGAAAAAGAGAGAAAAATACAATTACTCATTTTTTATAGGCAAGCAAATAGGGAAATGATTTTTTTACATGTTAATTCTCTCTCTCGCTCTCCCCGCAAACAAACAAACAAAAGAAAAAGTTTATACATGTATTAAAAAGTACCCATCAGAGAGGTAAGTTGAGGAAGTTATTGTAGATGTATGAAAAAGTAAGTCCGTGTTTGGTAGGGTTTTGTAAATGTGATTTGAGAGTATGAGTTGTATTTTGAGTTTGTGTATTGTAGAATTATATTTTGAGTGTAGAAAATTTATTTGGTAAAAAATTTTGAAAAGAGATTTGATTTGAGTGGGGAATTGTTGATGTGACATTTGATATGTGATACAAAAATTTACAATTTATAACTAAATATACAACTCAAAATTATTTTAAAGTACATAAAAAATTTTAAAAATTTCAGAAAATATTTTTTTCGATTATATAAATCAATTGCAAAAAAAAAAAAAATTACTATTCCGGTCAACCGGCCGGATGTCCCGCCAAGTAAAATTTTCAAAAAAAAGAAGGAAAAACACGTCTGTCAAAACAGAAAACGCAAGTGTTCTGTGCAGAGTTTTGAAAACATTATTTGAGAACCCTTACCAAATACCATACTTGAATTAAGGTGTGGAATTGTGATTTGAATTCACAACCAAACAGAGCCTAAATAATTTTGATATTGATAAAATTTATCATTTACTTTTACACTTATTTGAAATTTTTCTTATTTTTTCCTTATCTTTTTTATTTGGGGAATTTCGTCAAAACCAGTTCATAATAAAATTTTACTATATTAAGGACAAATACAAAAAAAAATTCTTAAAAAATTCAATAAACATCACTGTTATCAAAATATTAAACTTTAAAATAATATAACTTTTGATGTAAATGTCAGTTTTTAATAAAATTAATATTTTTAGAATTTTCTCATCAAAATTATTAAATAAGATCCATGTTGACTATGAAATTCTTTATAAAAAAAAATTACTACCGTTGAAATTGATGTAAACAGTAACAGTAACAGTAACATATTACTTTGTTTGACAATTACTCTATTTGACAATAACATATTATTCTGTTTGAAAATAACATGTTACTCTGTTTGGTAATATTGTTCAAGAAAGAAATATATATATATATATATTTTTTTTATTTTCTCCTTACTCAATTATATATTTTCTCCCTATAAAATTTATGAAGAAAAATAAATTAAATTATTATTTTCACAAAATAAAAATCCAATAGAAAGATTTAAACTAAATTTTTCTTTTTCTCTTTACCAGTTACTTTTTACGTCCACAAATCCAAGATACAAAACATAGCATTGATTCATTGAAAAAAAAAAGTGAACTTTAAAACTGGTGGTGGAAATTTCTATTGCATTTTGTAGATAAAACTTCAATACAAACTGATATACAAAATAAATAAATAATGAAAAAAGATTGGTAGCTCGAAATGTGAGGCTCGAATTTGGCCCGACTTTTATACAACGTCGTTTTTCAATCTTTTTTGTTTCTTTTATATCTGAAATAGGGGAGGGAGGGAGAGAGAGAGTGAGAGAAAGCGAGAGAAGAGAGAAGAAAGAGAGGGAGGGCGAACAGAGAGAGAGAGCTGGCGGTCGACGATGGCGACGATGAGCTGGCGACGGTGACGATGAGCTGGCGACGATGGCAACAGAGAGAGAGAGAGCTGGCGACGGTCGACGATCCGACGATGGACGATGAGGGATTAGATCTGTGTTTGTTTTTTTTTTTTTTGATTTTGATTTTGAAAATTTGTGTTTGATTATGATGATGTTGTGTGTTGTTGTGGTTACAGTCGGTGGAAAAATTTGCTCTGTTTTCTGATGTACCAATCTGATAGGAAATTTGCTCTTGATATTGTATCACCGGTCTGAATGAAAAAATAAATAAATTTGTTGATGTTGATGAAACTATCCAGACACTGCTCCAGCTTCCTCTTCTCTTCCTCTTCTTCTCCTTCTTCACTTTCATCTTTTGCATCTTCAGGAAAAAACGAGAAAGAGAAAGAAAAGAAAAAAAAAAAAATTTCAAAACGTCGTCGTTTTTTGACTCGGGCCATTTGAGCCCCAAAAGTCTCGAGCTACCAATCGCGGTTGATAAATAATATATACACATATGTCCAATACTGCAACTTGGGCGGATTGGGAGGTTGTCCAAGCTCAATCTAAGTTGTGCTGAGATCTGCTCAAGCTTGCCCAAGCTTGAATTGTAACCCGAGGTTGTCTGCCTAAGCCCAACCCGAGTTAAATCCGAATTGCCCGAATTGTAAATGAATTATATTTTTTTTTCCAGCTACATTATTAAATTATTAAAATTTGACTCTATTTATAATTTTTTTTTTATACAAAAAATCATTAATATCATCAAAACAAATAATTTATATAATGTAAGAGAGATGTCACTATAGTAATCCTTACAATTTATGAGTAAAAAAAAAAAAGTAGGATTTTATATTATTTGTATATATAATATATATTCAATATGATTTAATAATATAAATTACTTTAGTATCATGTAATGGCTAATAATTTATATGTATATTTAATTTTTTTATATATCTATATATGTATAATTTTCGTGTTGCTCGGATTGTTTGACGTCTTTGCCCAAGTTCGTCCAAATTTAATTCGGGCTTCTGAATTTTTGCTCAAGACCATACTAAATTTAAAAATATTTTGTCCAAGTCTTAAAAAAATTTGGTTGAATTGGGATTGAATCCGCCCAAATTGCACCCCTAGTACTAGGGCACAAAGAAGGAGGGCATTTCAAATACCAGAAGGTAGATTTGGTTTATTTCCAATGTATCCAAAAAAAAAAAAAAAAAGAAAGGTAGAGTGGGTGTTTGGGAAGTGGATTTTGTTGTTGATTTTTTTAGTTGTAGGATATTATTGGAGAAATTTTTTTTTGTGTTTGAAAAGATAGTTGAATTTTTTTGTGGTTAGATGTAATATTTATGAGAGAAAAAATGAAATGATTATGAAATTTGATGTGATATTTTATTTGGATTGATTTTTTTAATTTTATAAAATATTTATCTTGTAGTGAAAAAAATAAAAAATAAAAACACCTAAAAATCAAGTTGCCAAACACTGCCAGAGTTGGAAGGCCCCGCCGCCGGTTTGCCATCTGGCTTATGCCTTCCACCGCCATCACCGTCAGCAACTCCCTCGTCCTCCAATCAGAAAAAGTGAGTGGTGGACATTTCTTTCTTTGAAACCACCAAGGATCTTCTAGAGTGTTTTTTTCCTAAAGTTTCCTAAAGTGGTGTATTGTGTGGTTGAGATTTAATACTGAAAAATTGATGTGACTTGTCATTAAATCTCAACCACACAATGCACTACTCTAGGAAACTTTAAGAAAAAAAAGCTCTAGAGGATTCTTGCTCCTTTGAAACGTGAGGGTCCAATGGGCTTTTTGGTTTGGGATTCAATATCTCACTTTTTAGTATTTTTTTACTCAAAACTATATCGAATAATGGCTCAAGTGTAGAGATTAAGGCTTTGGAAACATGTTTTTTTAGTAATTTTTAATTAAATATGATGTAAAAAAAATTAATTTGTTTAGAATAATTTTTTAACTTTTTACGAAAAGATGTGCAAAAAGTAAAGAAAAAATGAAATATTTGACTTTTTAGTATTGATTGTTGGCTTTTTAATTTTTTTAGTAACTTTTTGACTTTTTTGCTAAAAAAGTCACTTGCCAAACGAGGCATAAGACCAGGTTTGGCAACCCTTGAAAATTTTAAAAATTCAAAAAGTTAAAAAATCATCTAACAAGTTAAAAAATTATCACTATTCATCAAAAAAATAGTAAAACAATAATATACACATTAATACAAATAAAAAAAAGCCCCCAGATTGGTACTGACGTGATAGTGGAGTCAGTGATCCGGGGGGGGGGATTATAGTACTATATTCACGACATTGGATGGTAGAGCTAGGCCCGTGGAGGCCCACCATGGGTCCTGTTTTGATAATCTGAACTGTTGAATATGTAGAACTTTTCTAATACTATATACCTATAAAAAATCACATCTATAGGATATCGCTAAATACATGATCAATCAATTTTGTATAAAAATTGATGGTGTTATAGTTAACAGTTAACAAAAAAAGTAACACGATCAGATAGCTATTGATATCCAATCAACTTGATTTTTTAAAAGCATATAATACTCGACGAGTTCTACAGATTGAACGGTTCCGATTAGTAAAACGGGACCCATGGTGGACCCCCATGGGCCGAACAGAACGGACCAATTTATGTCTGAAAAGTAGAGAATCAATCTCCTACACTGCCCTCTGCCGCGCTGCCCTTTAGGCTTCTAACCGTACGGCCTATTCCATCACTTTATTTCCCTATACACTTATTTATACAATTTTTTAATACACATTTTTTCATAAAAAGTCAAAAAATTAATCCAAACATCCATATTTTTTTCCTCAACTTTTTAGTCCAAAAAGACAAAAAGTGCACTTATTTAGGACACCCAAAACAACCCCTAAAAGACTAATAATTAGAAATCAGAAATTAAGAGTATATTTTTTTTAGTTTTTAAATAATTAATTTTTTTAAAATTTGTTTAATTTATATTTATGTAATGAATTATAGGCAAATTACAAACACCTCCCTCGAGGTTTGGTGAAAATACAGATTCCCCCCTGAGGTTTGAGAAATTACATCCCGCCCCCTGAGGTTTATATTTCCATAACAAATTACCCCCTGAGATTTTTATTTTTATACAGATTTCCCCATAATTTCTCCTAATTTGTTATGAAAATTTGACCCTCAGGGGGCAATTTGTAATTTCTCAAACCTTAGAGGAGAATCTGTATTTTCACCAAATCTCGAGGGGGGTGTTTGTAATTTGTCCTAAATTATAAAAATAAATTGTATCAAAAAATTTGACACAAACTCTCAAATTAAAATAAGTTAAAATAGCTCTTTTTAAGTTGTAACAAACACAACCAATGTCTATAGGATATCAAAAAAAAAAAAAAAAAAAATTATATTGATTTTTGAATTAAAATTATGTATAATGGCGGGACAATCTTTGATTCTACAGCTACATTACAAATCCTGATTTTTTATTCATAAATTTATCCAAGATTCATCGTGAATGATTTAAACCCATTTTGGCAACAAAAAAAGAAAAAAAATTTGCTTCTTTTTTTTTATTTTTTATCTTTGGTGATTTTATTTTTTCAAAATTACATCAAAATTTTTTACTTTTTCAAGTCCGTCTTATCAAGACGAATCTAAAAAATATATTTTTTAAAAAAAATTTCCAAAAAAAATTACTAAAGACAAAAGTAAATAACAAAAATTACTTATTTTTGTCTTTTCTAATGTTTTTTTTTTTGGATTTTTGAAAACAAATTATAATTTTCTGGTTCATCTTGTCAGGCTGAATCTATAAATCTAAATTTTTAAAAAAAATTTATAAAAAAAATCACTAATGACAAAAATAAGTCAAAAAAAAACCATTTCCAAAACACTGAGCCTCGTTTGGCAAGTGGCTTTTTTAGTGAAAAAGGCAAAAAGTCACTAAAAAAAGTCAAAAAGCCAATAACTTATATCAAAAAGTCAAAGATTTCATTTTCTCTCTACTTTTTATACATCTTTTCGTAAAAAGTCAAAAAATATTCCAAACATATTAGTTTTTTTACATCACATTTTAGCTAAAAAATTACTAAAAAAATCCGCTCCCAAACGAGGACCACGACCCATAAGTTGAATCTCAACCATGCATTTTTTATTGAATTAGGTTAGGAATCTTAAATAATCTATCAAATTTTTTACCAAAACTCTCATATGAGTGTGAGACTTACACAAACTCACATGTGTGTGGGTCTCATACCCATGTGAGAAATTTGGTAAAAAATAGGTCTCACACTCGTATAAGAAATTTGATAAAAAAAATTATAAATTATTTGAAATCATAGAAATTTAGACCTGAAATACTACTTTCACAGTTTTATTATGGAATTATCACAATAAAATTAAGAGCATTGCTATTGAATAAAAAAATTAGATTTAATTTTTAAATTATAAGACAATTAATTAGGATATTAAGCCTTGGTTTGGTTTTTATGTTAGAATTAAATAAGCACATAAGGACAAAAAAAAAGTCACAAAATCACAAAATGACAAAACACTTGTTTTATGATGCAAAATTACCAAACTAACCCATATACAAACAAAAAGTTAAAAAAGTATCATTTCCAAGTTGAGGGTAATTTTGTTATTTCAATACAAAAAAGTCAAAAAAAACCAAACCAAAAAATCAAACAAACAAAAAAGTCCTAGGCTAAAAAGTTAAAAAAAGCCAAAAAGTCAATATTGCCAAACGACGTAACACTCTTTCTCATAATTTTTTTTAATCATCAACTAATTATATTATTTATATATGATTAAAAGTATAAAATAAATCTAAAAATAGGCACATAATATATATATACTTTTAAAATTAAAAATTCAATCAATCGAATTTTAAAATATGTCACGTGTTATATACCAATTAATATAAATTTATGAACGGAACTGCTGGGTAGCTCGAAATGAGTTACCCCGAATGGCTCAAAATGTTTGTTTTCCATGAGATTCATGCGCTTGTTAAATAAATAAATAAATAAATAAATAAATAAAAAACAGAAGAGAGAGGAGAGGACAAAGAGAGAGAGAGGGGAACCAATGTTGAGACTTTGAAAGGTAGTCATGCAATTTTGAAGTTGAATTTTTCCTTTCACCTCAATTCTCAACAACCAAACAAAACAAACACCATGGATGAGAGGAATAGGATTTTCCAGAGAGGAGAAAGAATGATGTCAAACTTTGGGTCTGAGAAACCATAGAAAAAAAAAAACTGAGATCTTCTTCCTCTTCCTCCAGTTCGACCGCCGCGAGCCGCTTTCTTTCTCTTTCTCTCTCTCTCTCTCTCTCTCTCTCTCTCTCTCTCGCGATCTTGACCTCGCCACTGACACCCAGCCACCATCTTCTATTAACATTCCACAGCCGCCGCCACTATCGTAAGACTCTTCTCTCTCGATTTCTCTTCACCGTTGCAAACCATAGATGTAGGGTTTGCATTTAAAAACCCGATCAATCATCCATTCAATTCCAGTTTGTAAATATAATAGAGTCAATGGACTTCTTGAAGAAACAGAGTGTTTTGTTTGCTTGAATGGGTTTCAAGAAGATGAGACTTTGAGATCACACAACAATTGGTGAAAGTGAAGGAATTTGATATGGGTATTATTCCAAAAAAAGAAGAAAGTTGAGGTGAATCAGAGCTTGATGCCATCAATGTGAGTTGCCTTGGTGCCTCTCTCTCTTCTTCGCGCCTCATTCTCTTTCTCTCTTTAATTTTTTTTTTAGTTTCATCCCAAAACTACGTCATTTTGGGGGCATGATAGGCAACACGTGCGTGAGTCCATACATTCGAGCCGTTCGAATCAAATGTTTCGAGTTACAAAACATTATGGATTTATGAATCATAGGTATATAGGTGTTAGCTACATTTTGAGTATCAAATTGGAAAGATTATTGATTTGACGGACATTGATATAAACAATTCATCTTATACATGGTTTGTTGCGCAGAATATTCATGGAAATTATTTTTTTTTAAGATCATTGAATATGACTAATTATATAATCTCAGTATATTTGTCTAAAAAAACAATAAATATAATTTTGTATAGGCCATTTCCCAATCAGATAATTATCATTGCATGATCAACTTAATTTTTAACCTACAGCCCAAATTGATTTTTGAATCAATAATCTTCTAAGTGGGTATCCAAGGTGATTCCACTATATATTTAAAACAGCAGTGCTACATAGTTCGAAACCCCTCCCCCCCGAACAAAAAACGACGTCGTTTTTGTTTTTTTTTTTTTTTTTTTGTGCAGATCAGAAGCAGGAAGAAGAAGAAGGAGGAGGGAGGAGGAGGGAGGAGGAGGAGGAGGGACTGGAGGGGGCCCAACAAATGGGGCTGGAGGCGGAGGCCAGGGGCGGAGGCGGCGGAGGCAGGGGCTGCGAGGGGCGGGGTTGCGACGGCGGAGCTGCTGCCGCGACGATCGGAGCTGCTCGACAATCGGAGCTGCTCGACGATCGGCAGGTTGGCGGCAGCAAAGAGGGGCCCTCTCCATTCCCTCTTCTCTTTCTCTCTTTCTTTCCTCTTTCTCTCTTCTTTTTCTCTCCTCCCGTTCCTGAGCTGATCGAAAATGGAAGGAAAAAAAAAAAAAGAAAAAAAAGGCTAATGCCCAAAACGACGTCGTTTTAGGCATTAGGGGGATTCAGGGGGGAAAATCCTCGAGCTACCAAACATTATTCTATTTAAAAATATATTCAAAATTCAAAATTTGTAAATGAAATTCAAATAAATTTTCAAATACACAACATTACTAATTTTTACATGGATTTTGTTCATATGATTTGAAATGAACTAGTCTAATTTTTTTCATCAAACTTTCATTAAATCTTTATAAAAATTTTATTATTATCTTAAATTTTCTTTTTCATCAAATTTGATAATAATAATAATAATAATAAATCATCTCAATTGCTTCGTCAGTTTAAATTTTCATCAAATTCAAACTTGATGAATGAACTGATAAATTCTCAACAAAAAAAAAAAATATGACTCTCTCGATTTGATGAAATGATTTAAAATATATTTTAAACACTTTTTCGTCAAATTTATAGTAATGTAACGAAAATACTATCTGTCTGATCATTTTTTAAAAAAAAAATTCTAAGTCCCTTTTTTTACTATACAATTTTATAAATTAGAAAATTTGGGTCAAAATGTTTTTTCACTAAAAATGAAACTAAACCAAAATTTATTTATTAAAAGACTAAATAATTAAATTGTTTTCATCATTTCTAAATATTTTTCAAAAAATTAATAGACGTTCCAAAATGTAAAAAAAATGAAAAATAAAACTTGAATCAATTAAAAAAAAATGACTAAAGAGGAAAATAAATACGTGTCTTCAATTTAAAAATCTTACCAAATTAATCATTTATCTTTCGTTTATAAAAAATTGTATAGTTATTTATTTTATTAATTTTGATTTATTTTCGTTTTTAATTCTTTGACTCAATTTTTCTAACTTTTAAATTTGGAATAGTGATTGGTAGTTCGAATTTGAGCCCCCTGAATCCCTCGAATTCAAAAAACGATGTCGTTTTTGAATTTTTTTTTTTTTTTTTCAGAAGAAGAAAATCGGAGGAAGGAGGAGAAGAACTGGAGGGGAGGGTGCCAACAAAATCAGGCTGGAGGCGGAGGCGGGGCCGGAGGCGAAGGCGGTCGGAGGCGGGGCTACGACAAGCTGCGGCAGGGCTGCGACGATCGGAGCTGCTGCGACGATCGGCCGGTCGATCTGCCATCGATCGGCGGCGGCGGAGGCGAATGAGGGGCCCTCTCTCTCTCTCTCTCCATTCCGTCTTCTCTTTTTCTCTTTCTCTTCTCTTTCTCTCTTTCTGGCTATTCCGGGGGGGGATTTCAAGGGAAAAATCATTTTCCTTAAATTTGTCATCCAACCCCAGCATAAATCAGACATATAATATAAGACATTTGCACGGATCATTATTGGTACACTCCGAAAATTATAACTCAAATTAAGGGTTTGTTTGGGGTGTCTTAAATAAGTGCACTTTTTGTTTTTTTTTTTACTAAAAAGTTGAAGAAAAAAATATGGATATTTGGATTAACTTTTTCACTTTTTATGAAAAAATATATATTAAAAAATTGTATAAATAAGTGTGTAGGAGAAGATTGGGATGGAAGTGATGGAATAGTTGTATGGTAAGGGACAGTGTGTGCAGAGTGGGGAAGGGGAGATGATTCGGTACTTTTCGGGCAGTGAATTGAAGGTGTTGTTCGGCTTGTGGAGGCCTACCACGGGTCCCGTTTTGCTAATCAAAACCGTTCGATGTGTAGAACTCGTCGAGTATTATATACTTGTAAAAAATCACGTTGATCGGATATCGATAGCTATCTTATGGGATTAGTTTTTTTTCAACCGTTAACTATAACACCATCCATTTTATAAATTTTAACTGATTTGATCATATAGTTACCGATATCTGATCAACGTGATTTTTTATAGCTATATAGTACTCGACGAGTTCTACACATTGAACGGTCCAGATTATTAAAACGGGACCCGTGAGGGACCCTATGGGCCGTAGGGCTGAGCAAGGAATCCGTGAAATCCGTAATCCGATCAAGTCCAGTCCAATCTAGTAGGTTTGGATTGATTTTTTGAATCCGTGGTTTAGTTCCGGATTGAAAAATTAAAAATCCGTAGTTCGTGGATTGGCTCCGAATTGAACCCCACGATTCCGGATTGGAACCGATCCGAACCGTATACAAATAGTCTATATTTTTATTATACACCCTCCTACATAATATTTTCTCTTATTTCATATAAAGCTTAAATCCAAACCTAAACTCGCATAGTATCTTCTTTTATTACTTTTGTTTGCTAGTTTTTAGTGTTAATTTCTAATGATCTAAATACTTATGGTGGAGCCAGTTTTCTTATGATTGTTTAAATTCTAGAACAGTATGTTACTATTATGAAAAGACATGTTGCTATTGTGAAACTAATATGGTACTATATTTATATTTTTATGAAATTAAAGTGTTATATATATTTTTTTGTTATTTAATTATGTAAATTCATGGTCCTAAACCGATCCAATCCGTATTTAAATGGATTGGTTTGGATTGGTTCCATAATTTAAACGGATTGGATTGGTTCCAATTTTTTAAGAACCGTAAATAACGGATTGGTTCTGATTTTACCCAAATCCGGTCCAATCCAGACCATGCTCACCCCTAATGGGCCGAACAGTACCATGTTATGTGTACACCTAAATAAGTGCAATTTTTCCCACAACAATGCTCCGCCTGCTTTGCCGTTAGGATTGTTTGAAAAGGAAGATGGTGTGAAGATAATTTTTTAATATTTTTTTTAGTGAATAATGATAACTTTTTAACTTTTTGAGTAATTTTTTGACTTTTTAGCTTTTTCTGAAGTACCCAAACTAGGCCTAAGAGCATCTCCAACGGTAGTAGGCATTTTACCTATCTAAATATTACTATAAAGTATATATTTTATTTTCCCTATCAACTATTTTATGTTTTTACTCCAACCATGCTCTTTATTTTAGCTATTTATCCAAATACTATTAATTTTATAGAATGCACGTCAACAACAAAGATGGAGGGAAATGATTTTAATGATTGCATACATTTTGCCTAGCGTTGAAGGCTAGCTACATGTAGCTAGTGAATATGAGTTGAACCAAAATGCCTAATCATATGCCTAGTGCATTGGAATTGAAAAAAGTAAATCACATTAGGCATTTTAACTAACAAGTATTATATGCCTAGTGCATTGGAGATGCTAGACGTTTGCACCATATGACCATCTTCGAATAAGGTGTCGTTTGGTTTTGACTTATTTAGGCCAAGTTTGACATCTATTAAATAATACAAAAAGTCAAAAAGTCACTATCCTATTTAAGTCACTTCATCTTATTTAAATCACATCACCTCTCTAACATATCACATCAAACCCAACTCAAACCCAACCCATATAAGCCAATAAGTCAAAAAGTGCACTTTTTTAGAACATCCCAAACCAACCCTTAGTTAGCTTTTTGACTTTTTTGACTTTTTTAGCCTGTGACTTTTTTAGTCGTTTGATATTGTTGTTTGGCTTTTTTGACTTTTTGGCTTTAGAATGACAAAATTACCCTTAGTATACAATGATGCTTTTTTGACTTTTTATTTGTATATGGCGTAATTTAGTACTTTTGTAGCTTTTTTGTCTTTTTGTGATTTTATAGCTTTTTTTTTGTCTTTTGTAATTATTTAGCCTACAATGAAAACCAAACGAAGGCTAAATAATAAATAATAAGATCAATGAAAATGAAGTCAATCCTATATACCGGACTCAATAGAAAAATTTCATCAAAAACTTCTCATAATAAATTTTTAATACATTAAGAATAAGTGTAAAAAAAAATAAAATAAAAAATTCTTAACAAGTCCAGCACAGATTTTAATATTTTATCATTAGTGAGTAACGTAATATTTTAAATTTTAAAATAATATAATTTTTTTTTATCTAAATGTCGATTTTTAATAAAATTAATATTTTTAAAATTCTCTCATCAAGATCTATAAAATAAGATTTAGGTTGACTATGAAATTCTTTTAAAAACAAAAATTAACGTTGAAATTGACGTAAAAGTAACATTTTATTCTGTTTAACAATAAAATGTTATTACGATTCACGGTAAAATATTACTGTTGGCTTTTTGGCTTTTCGAAGGGTATTTTTGTAAATGCGAGCGTGTCAGCAAGGATCAATCAGTCCTTACAGAAATTATAATTGCCAACCAATTTATCAGACGATTGTGTTTTAGTTCTTTCAGCCTCAATGAAGAGGACTTTTACTGGTGGCTTGACTTAGGAGAAATTAAGAAAAATAACAAGTAATATTAAGAACAATCGAAGTATTTCATTAAAAATGAACACTTACAATAGTCCAAACTCAGCCTCGAAGAGGTTTACAGCAACAGTCTACTTGAATCTACTTGAAACTACTCCTATGAATCGAAGTACAGTGCGGGTATTTAAAGGACAAGTATTTAAAGTGCAGGTATTTAAAGTGCAGAAAATGTAAAAACTGGGAAAGAAAATATAAAGTAAATGACTGGTTTGTATGATCTGAGTCTGGGGGTATTTTCTGGGGGCTTCCTTGTTATTTATACTCGCCAAGGATGACCTTCGAACTGCACTTCAAACCGTCGAACTGCTCCTCCATGATCGCTGATCATGCTGCCTTAGAAGTAGTTCCACTACGCCATCACTTGCAGTTAAACTTCCCTCTTATATTTGAATTTGAATATGAGTAACCGTTAAGGCCACGTCATCTTTCATCTCTTTACTGATCTGGTGCTACTCGGATCACGTGAGAACCAATTGTCATCGCCACGTGTACGATCAGGATTGAAGACGTGAATCATCTTCCCATAATACCCTTATTCTGCCACGTGTCGAATTGTTACTGGCTTTTACAAAATATATAGCCAACATTACCCCCCGCACTAATATACCCAATACTTGGTGATATTAGTGGATTAAAAACTTCTCCCGCGTTTTTGGAATGTGCATGGAATCCACTTTCAGGAAACATAACCGTCACCTATTTGGTGATCATTAGCATTAACTCTCAACTTGTTGAACATTCCAACACCTTTAGCATTCGAACGGATTATGGCTCAATCAACTTCTCACTCTCCTGATCAAGCATACGAAGAGCCATTGAGTAATGCTGTTTCCCCTCGAAAGAATCTTCATGCATTAATTAGCCACCTTTACCCGCCCTTCTATATTCAGGTCATGGAGGCTTTTGCGAATTATCAATCTTTGGACTATGAGCATATTGCCATTAACCCTTCAATTCACAACTCCGTAGATACAAGAAGTTCTTCCTCTAGCATCCCTTTGTACTTTGAACAAACTACCTTCAAGTCTTTGCTTCGACAAGTCACAAATATGGATTTGGGAAGTTCTTCTTCACACACCTCTGCATGGGATGAAGCTATAACTTCGTCATCGTCTGGGGCCTCTGGTTGGACAAACTGGTCGACCTCTGAGACTTATGATGTAAGGGAGCGCATCAACCATCATTTTGTTGAGTTTACTGACCCCTTGGAGTTTCCTTCCTTCGCTCGAAGTTCAGTGGTCTACCCTTACGTGCCCATTGACCTTCAACGTAGTTTAGAAGAAAATCTGCTTGTGGCCTGGTATACCTCCTCCATGCCTACAAAGATAATGCATCCTACTCAGCGCCCAGAAGAAGCGCAAGGGTATAGCCCTTCATTCTTAGCCAAGAAGGCGAAGATTTGTTCTTCTGATTGGCTTGATTACATTAATGCCTTTGTTCCTTCCGCTCTCATGCCATCTCTTACAATAGAGGCATCCACACCTTCTTCTTCATCTTCTCCATCTTCTGAATTTGAAGTATCTACTCCTTCTTCTCCCCCCACTCTTTCCTGGATAGAGAAACTAAGGCTTGCTCTTCCAATGGACACAGTCTTTTCACCTTACAAACCTCCATTGTCCCCTTCTCCAGTTGAGCGGAAACAAGCTCAACTTCTGCTAGCGGCTTTCTCTCACTTGCCTTTCAATGTTCTTGAGGATGACACCCCTCTCAAAAACTTTCAATGGGCTTGTGATATTCTGACCAGGGGCCATATCCTTAACCCCATTGCCCAAGCAGAACTTCACCTGTTCCTGGACCAACTTCCAGTGCTCCTCTACTGGCATCGAAATTCCCTGGTTACTACGCAATCTTTGGATCAACTTTCATCCCTACGAATTCATGCCCAATACGAAGCAGAGAACTTCATCGAAGAGTTCGATGACTTCAGAAATAAAGAGTCTGCATATTGGGATGATTTGGTTATAGATGAGTTGGAACAAACATTGAGAGAGGAAGCTTTCGAAATAAAGGCTGAGGAACTCTATTATGAAGTGAGAGCACACCAGCTTATGCAGCCAACATTGGAGGAGATAGAAGAAACAATAAGGAAAGAACAAAAATTCATTGATCATTGTTGGATGAAATTCCATGCCCTTGTTATTTATTCTATTCCTTATTTTTATGAGCTCGAATTCGTACCCAGATAGGGTTACTTGATGTAATTGTTTTGGCTTTAATACAAACAAAGTCCTTTTATTCGACATTGTCTGATTTTGTTCCTTTAAAAATCCACTCATAGCTTCGAATTGAACAATCTCATCCTTCGAATCTGGATTTAATTGTCTAATGAAACGCTAAAAGAGCCAACATGTCGATTTATGGAGTACAGTTGACAATTCTGGCTGTTATTACTTGGAATCAATGTTCTCAGCTTTAACAACATTACCCCTCAAAACTAACTATAACCAATATATGGTCATGGTTAATATAACCAATCGATTTCAATTTGGCTATTTTGCTTCGAAGAGTAATCCACATTGTTCTGGTTCAAAAGGCAATTCTCCCTTCTTTTTTTTTTATATAATAAAACCAACGATTGGTTTCAATGTACCGAACAGTGCTCCTCATCCCTAAAAGGATCTGAGGATTTGCTTCGACAGTCATTACTTCGATAAACAGGCCCTAAAACCCTTTGAAGTAGACCAATATTCGAGCAGTCCAGTACATTTGAGCATGTAGTTCGAAGCCATAGTTATTTGAATTTTGGCGCCAAAATTTGGCTTCGAAGCCAAATATCTTGCTTCGAAGCTGGCATCAGCGTCCGAAATGTGCTCTTCCCTCCAGAATTATCAATATTGGGAGGAACTCCTCGTATTCGTACGTTTTAGTACTTAACGACTTATGAGATGCATTTCCAGACACAAAGGCTTTTGAAACCCTTCTGCTCACATACAAACCCTCATCTGTCTCACACTTTTCTCTACTCCCTTCTATACTTTCCGGAAAATCATACCATCAATGGCCTCTTCTTCATCAAAAATCCCATCCATAGAGCGTGTGAGCTCATCTGTGGCCTTGAAAAGGCTTATTGATGCTGAATGTGAGAAGTACAAGGTCGGGGAAAAAAGCGCTATTGATGGGCGTATCTTTGTCCCTCGTCACCATGTGCAGCAAGAGTACGTGCTTGGGCCCATATTCAATGAGGTCCTTACTGAACTTCCTGTCCTGTATCCTCGTCTAGAAGATCAACGTCTTCTCTACGAAGGTAGTCTTGACTGGAAGGGCTGGAGAATCAATCGCCCTCACCGATGTTGGCCCACGATGAGACCAGAGTGGCAAGAATGGTACGACCGAGTTGTCCCTGCTAGGACACTGGACCTTCAAGAGCTCTGTCTTCTCGATGCTCTTCGACTATCTAGGGTAACTATTTCAGAAGACCCTTTTCTAGTTCCTGCTGCTTTATGTTTTTGGAATCCCATTTTCAATTTCTTTCAGTTTAAGTGTGGGATGATGGCTCCCACTGTCCTTGACATTTGCCACCTTCTAGGAGTATCCCCCATTGGCGCTCCTATTACACCAGATTTTCCTGATTTAACAGTCCCTTTCTCCCTTCCCCCTCTTAACTCATCTTATAGTGATTTTGTCAAAGCTGAGAATAAAAAAGAGGGTTTGGTAACTGATAGGGAATTCTTCTCCTTTTTGTTATATTGGCTGTGCAAATTTCTCTTCTGCACTTCTTCTCAAAGAATCATGCCGGAATTTGCCCCTCTCGCCAAAGCCTTTGTCTTGCAAAAACGGGTAGCCTTGGCTCCGTATATCTTAGGCCATGTATATAGAGTTTGTTCTCTCTTTTGTGAAAAACCCTTAGATGCTAACCAAGGGGGGCCATTCTGGATCCTTCAGCTTTGGCTTTTCGCTTACTTTACCGATTTGCAATCCAAATGCCTCAAATTTGCTGGGTTACATTCTTTTACTCATGGCATAAGATTAGCCAATGCCTCACTTTATCCCTCTACCTTTGCTTTTTATTTCTCTTTCTTTCATCAGCTACCAGTCGCCCCTCCTCTTCATTATTTCTGTCCCTTCGAAGCCAGTATTGGCCCGACTTGGTTGAATAATTTCCTAAGTGACAAGCTCTGTATCTCGCCTGCTCACAAGGAGATATGGGCTTCTTTCCTACTTCCCAGAGAACTATTCATTGGGACCACCAATCCTAGAGCTTATAAATGCATAGCTGAGCCTTATTGTCCTGCCCAATTTGCTAGACAATTTGGCCTCACACAAGGAGTTCCAATTCCGCTCTGTAGCAACACTAATCTGAGCCTCACCAAGAGGGATTTGAAGGTTCGGAAGTCAAGGCTGGAAGAGGCAACCTTCAAGTTTATGGACGACTTGGCTAATTTTGAGTTCATCCCTTTCTCTCCTCAAGGTATTGTATTGAAGAGATATCAAGACTGGTGGGTGAGCAACATGGAAGTCTATTTAACCATCTCACTTCAGAATTCACTAAAGATGCTGGATGTGCCCAAACCCAAGGGAGTTGAGATTGCCATTTCTTCCACTGTTTCAGTAGCAGTACCTGCTACCACTCAGTTCACTTCTGCTACTTCAATTCCTACCAGAGTCACCCGAGGTATATACCTTTGTTTTTTTTCTTCTCTTTAGTCTTCTATACAACACTGGTTGTCTTATCTTTAATTCTTCCTCTATGAAGGTGGTCAGCAGCAAAAGAAGAGGAAACTGCTTGAGCCGGAAAAGAAAACAACTGAGGTACACGAAGAAGAAGAAAAGGAAGAAGACCAAGAACACGAACCACCCTTGATGAGGAGGAAAAGAGTAACTGATTTGGTCCAAGAGGAGACGGCTGCTAAGGAATCAGAAGAGGAGCTTATTTCTGGGGAATCTGAACCTCAAGCTGAAGGGGTTGAGAGGACAATTGAGGAGCAAACAAAGCCAATTCAAAGAAAAAAGAGAAGAAAAATTACTGTCTCTCTTTCTGACTTTGATGTCTCTCCTTCCGATTTTGATGAGGATTCTGATTCCGAGACAATTGCCCAAGCAATAAGAAAAAGGAGGAAAGTGACCGCTTCAACTGCTACCTTGGTTAAAGACCCCATTCATGAAGCAGCTGCCAAGGCAGTGGAGCAGGAACATTCCAAGGCAATAGTTGTCTTCGAGAGGGCTGAGAGGAGACGGCAGCAACAAATTTTAAGAGAAGAAGCTGCTGCTGCTGATGTATTGCAAAGGGAAATGGCAAGACGGCAACAAACTGCCGAACATTATTTCCTCCGCAGTTCTCCCATTAGTGCTAGTGCTTTTGAGACAAGTAATTTCCTTCACACTTCCATTGTTTTTCCTTTGTTAACTTTTGATACTGGATTGTGACATTGCTTTACGTTTCTTCTTCTTGCAGTAACACCCACTGCATTCATCTTTCCAGCGAGGCCTCCCTCAATTTCAATTGGGGTCGATCAAATGCAGAATGTCAGGATTGTTCAAATCGCACTCCCACTTCCAAGGCCTACATTTGATGTGCCTCCTTTGAGCCCCAGCATTCCTCCATCTCTCTTCCTTGGTCTAGAACCATATCTTCCTTTCTTGTCTTTTGATCCACCTCAGTCTAAATCTTCTTCGAGCATTGCTCTTCCTCCTTCCTTCACAGAAATTCCAACTGCTACTCTATCTCTGGCGGCAGTTGATTCCCTTACAGAGGGCGCTGGTAGTTCCCCAATTCATGGTTCATCACCTATGCCTACTTCCAGCCCCTCTTCACTTGATTCGTTGGTAGCTAAGACCATAGAGGCTGCCAAAGAGGCTCCATCCATTTCTCCTATCCCCATGCAGCCCTCTGTGCCTTCCACCACCACACTCTCTATGCCTTTTATGTCTTGGGATGAGGTAGACATCTTCGAAGGAAGATTAGCTAGTCTTTTTGATGCACCTTCTACCTCTTCAACATTTAATGTTGAAACTGAGCCATTAGTTTTGGCTAACTCCTTACTAGAAATCTTCGAGAGTCCTTCTCCCAGCAGCAAGCCTCCTGCACCTTTAATAGATCTAGACACATGTTTGGAACTGCTAACTTCCTTTTCGAGGATTCCCTTTAAGGCTCTACAAAGGCCTATCATTAGAAATGGGTTTCTTCAGTGCTGCAACATTGCTGAGCAGTCCGGCATGAATGTCTCAAGTCATCTATCCCAGGCTGCAGCTACTATTGATTTCTATCTCAACATCTGTCATGCTGCTAAGACTGCGGATGAGAAGCTGGCTAGAGATCAGAGTTTTGTTTCTCAAGTGCATACTAAAGTAGCAGATCTCAAGGAACAACACTCTTCTGTCTCCCAGTTTCAAATCCAACTGCTGGAGAAGAAAGCTCAACTTGAAGAGGAGCTGGCTGCAGTAAACCAAGCCTTGGTTCGAACTGATACCAAATTGCAAATCACCAACCAAGAGCTGGCTGACCGAAAAGAGGACATGGCTGCAGCTATTCAACTGTTTCCAGCACTTAGCCATAGGAAGTCCACTGTACAAAAACAATTAAGACATTGTAATGATTTTTGGGCCAATCTGTGGCACAATGTATTTAATTCTTTATAAAAGAACAAATTTTGTCTATCATTTGAGTAGTCTTATGTTTTCGTATTTGATGCTTATGTTATTCCTTGTGTTTCCCAAATGGTTAGAAAATAAGGTTTTAAATATCTGCCATTAATCTTTTTGGGATGTACATAACCATTCAAATTTCTTAAATGATATGCTCCAAAAGGCAGAACTCTATGAATTTGATAAGGTCCTTCCCAGTTAGGTGACCATTTGCCAAACTTATGGCTTTTAATCCCTATTGGGAGTATCGTTTTCCATACCAAATCACCTTCATCAAAGCCAATGTGTTTGACCTTTTTATTATAATTCTTGGCTGCTTTCTTCTTTTGGAAAAGAATGCTATTTAATGCCAAAATTCTGGCTTCATCTATGCCTTCTAATTCCAAGCACATGCTTTGATGGTATTGCTCAGGATCCAGCTGATCTTGGCATCTTACCCTCAAAGATTTAATATTGATTTCCACAGGTAACACTGCATCATGCCCATATACTAAGGCATAAGGAGTAACCCCTGTGCTTGACCTTGAGGAGGTTCTGTAAGCCCATAACACATCTAACAATAGGTTATACCAATCCCTAGGATTATCCTCCACAACCTTTTGTATTCCTTTTTTCAAGGACTTATTGGATGATTCAGCCTGACCATTGGCTTGTGCATAATAGGGTGTAGAATTAACAAGGCTAATTCCAAACTCTGCCACAAAAGACTTCACCATTTTCCCATCGAACACAGTCCCATTATCAACTGTTATGGTTTGTGGAATGCCAAATCTATGGATCAGATCTTTAATGAACCCAATAACCTCTGTTTGGTCTACAGCCTTGTATGGCTTAGCTTCGACCCACTTAGTGAAGTAATCAGTAGCCACTAGAATGAAACAATGATGTTTCGAAGAAGGTGGGTGTATTTTTCCCATCATATCCATGGCCCACCCTCTGAATGGCCAAGGCTTCACTACTGCATGTAGGTCAGTTATGGGCACATGCCTTATTGTGCCATGCTTTTGGCATGCCTGGCAACCCTTTGCATATTCTATGCAGTCTTTAAGGATAGTTGGCCAATAGTAGGAATGCCTTCGAAGCAACCATCTCATCTTTACGCCAGGTTGATGAGCACCACAGATGCCTTCATGAACCTCAGCCATGGCTGTTAATGCTTCTTTTGGGCCTAAACATTCCAGCAATAAGCCATCTCCCCCCCTTTTATAGAGAGCGTTGCCATATATCATATATTGCATGGACTGCAATTTGATTCTTCTGCTGGCCTTCGAAGATGGACCAGCCAAATACTGCATTATTGGATGTCTCCAATCTTGTTCTTGTAAGTCATTTTGATTGACTTCTAAGACCACATTCCTTTTATTCAAAGGTGGTATCAATTTTTGATATGTTGTTTGGCTTATGTCCCTTTGGGTATTATCCCTTCTCTTGAAGTTCGAAGCTTTCTGAGCCACATCATTAGCTCTATTATTCAAAAATCTTGGAACATGAGTTACATTCGCTACTTGAAATTGAGAAAGCAGATGTAATGCAACAGCATAATATGGCAAAATACTTATGCTTTGACACTTGAAAATCCCATTCACTTGGTTAACCACCAACTGAGAGTCTCCAAATATATCAACTGCATGTACTTGTAATCCAATAAGGATCTCTAGTCCCACTATTAAGGCTTCATATTTAGCCTGGTTATTGGAACAATTGGCTTCATCCACTCTGAAACCATGTATGGTTTCTACCCCTTGTGGAGATTTAATCACAATACCAATTCCAACTAAGCCATTGGCTTTCGATCCATCGAACCACATCTGCCATGGCTCAACACTGGTCATGCCAAGTTCCATCACTTCTTGGCTCTCTGTTTGAGATGGATGGTCTGCCAGAAAATTGGCTAAGACTTGCCCTTTTACTGCCCTTTGAGGGACATATTCTAAATGAAATTCTGATAAGGCTAGTATCCACTTGCCAATTCTTCCCCTCAACATAGGTCTAGATAACATATACTTAACCAAATCTGTGGTTGCAATCACCAAGACAGTTGTAGGTAAAAGATAATATCTTAATTTCATTGCCGCAAAATACAAAGCAAGGCACAGCTTTTCAACAGCTGAGTATTTACATTCACAAAAATTTAAAAACCTACTAAGGTAATAAACAGCTTATTCCTTGCCTTCCTCATTGTCCTGAGCCAAGAAAGCTCCCAATGAATCTTCTGCTGCAGCTATGTACAACTTCAAGGGCTTGTTCCCCTTTGGTGGCATCAGCACTGGAGGGTTGGCCAAGTAGGCTTTAATACCTTCGAAAGCAGTTTGATGCTCTGCTGTCCAGACAAATTCCTCTTCATCCTTCAGCCTTAACAAGGAAGAAAATGCTTTAGTTTTCCCTGCAGTGTTAGAGATAAACCTTCTAAGAAAGTTAACCTGCCCAAGAAACCTTTGTAATTCTTTCTTACTTGATGGAGGCTTAGCTTCGATGATGGCTTTGGCTTTGTTCTGATCAATCTGTATTCCTTTCTTGTGCACTACATAACCCAAGAAGTTTCCAGATGATACACCAAAAGCACATTTGAGAGGATTGAGTTTTAGCTTGAACTTCCTCATTCTTTCAAAAGCTGTTTCTAACTGAAACAGATGTTCTTTCATGGACTGGGATTTCACTATAATGTCATCAATATAACACTCTAGATACCCTCCAATGAGATCATGAAAGATAGTGTTCATAGCCCTCTGATATGTAGCACTAGCATTCTTCAGACCAAATGGCATTTTAATCCATTCGAAGGTGCCAATATTTCCAGGACATCTGAATGCCGTCTTGTGGATATCCTCCTCTGCAATGCAGATTTGGTTATAACCAGAATGCCCATCCATCATTGACAAAACTTGGTGTCCTGCTGAACTGTCTACCAGTAGGTCCACTATAGGCATAGGGTACTCATCTTTGGGAGTTGCTAGATTTAAGTTTCTGAAATCGATGCATACCCTCATTTTACCATTCTTCTTAACTACAGGCACAATATTAGATAGCCATTCAACATACCTGGCTGTCCTAATAAAGCCTGCCTTGAGTAGTCTAAGAATCTCCTCTTTGACCTTCTGAATTACTTCTGGACTCATCCTTCTTGGTTTCTGCTTGTATGGCTTGAAATTAGGCTTCATAGGGAGCCTATGTTCCACTAATGACCTATCCAATCCTGGTAGTTCATTATAAGACCATGCAAAGCAATCTTTGTATTTCTTTAGAACAACCAACAACTGGTCTCTGTCCAGAACATTCAAACAAGCACTTATATAGGTTGGCTATTGTATAGAACTTTCCCCTAAATTCACTTCTTCTAAGGGATCTTGTGTCTGAGAACTCATTGAAGCTTCCTCTTTGTTTCCTTCTAGCTTCGAAGCATCCTTCTTGCTTTGCTCCGCTCCCAAGTTCTCTGGTTCAACATCCTTACCTTCTTCCTCATAGACAAAATCTGTCCATAAGGCATCCTCCTCTTGTATCTCTTGGACCTTTGTCTCAATGTCCAATGCGCAGTATTTCCCAAGGGTCAAAATTCTGACCTGTTGCTGCTCCTGTTTACAGCCAATCATCATGGCTTCTCTTTCTTGCTCCTGTACTTTCTGGACTATTGCTTCTACGTCCAATGGTGAGAATTTAACCAGAGCCAAAGACTTGGCTTCTTGTTCTTCATCCCTTTGCCTATAACCAGGCATCATTGTCATCTTTCACGACAACCTCTTCATCAGCACTCTCCTGGACTAAGTGCTTTAGGTGTGTCACTTCCTCATCAGCCGTCACTTCGGCTGAGCCATCAGCTTTCCTCACTATACTGAGTGGTGTTACTCCCTCAATATACAACTTGGCCTCTACAAAGTCTGCACAGGCTATGAAGGGTTGAGGATCTGCAACAATTTCCTCTGTCTCTCCATTGCCCAAGGCCATCATGATCTTCTGATGCAAAGAGGAAGGCACACATTTGTTGGTGTGGATCCAATCTCTCCCAAGTAAGGCATTATATTTGGCATTGCTGTCGATGACGAAGAATGCTGTCATACAATCCCTGGTTCCCACACTCAAATTAATAGGCAGAATCCCTTGAGCCATCTGTTTATCTCCAGCAAAGCCAGCAATAGTCGTGCTGGTTGGGATCAACCTGGGATTCTTTTTCCCTAGTTTCTTCAAAGAAGATTTCGGTAATAAGTTCACTGCTGCCCCATTGTCTACCAGGACTCAGTTCAGCTGTATCCCATCAAAGAAAGCCTTGATGTACAGAGGCTTAACATGTTAGGTCATGGAATTCGAGGGATATTCAAAAGGATATGAGAGGTTGATGCTTACCTCTTCCTCACTTTCAAACTCAGTTTCCATTGGAGTAGCCACTTCAGGAGCATCCTGTACCATACTCACTTGTGACTCCTCACTAGAGACAGGAATTGGATCCATGTCTTGGTCACCCTGACCCTCATTTTCAGCCTGGAATTCATGAGGTAGTATGTGTACCATATTGACTGATACAGGGGGAAATGAGCCAAACTGGATGGCTGGCTGTACCTTCTTCCCCTCTTGGCTACCTTGCTCAGTGTCTTCAGCAGCATCTTCCATGCTGCAGTCTGGTACTTCATTGATAACTGATCCCTTCGAGGGATCCTTCTCAACTGGTTCTTCAGTCAGAAATGTGTGTTCAGCCATGAAGGCTTCGAACATTTCTTCTTCTGCCATTTCCTTCTTTTGGCTCATGTCAATCTCGTCTCCCGTTTCGCTATCACTTTCCATCAGAGCCTTCTCCAATCCTGCCAAACTAGACTTCTCCCTGGCCTTTAGTTCAGAATGAACTTGGGCCAATTGTTCTCTGCTACAAACCACTTTGCTTTGTATAGTCGGTTTTGGAGTATGGTCTGACTTCGAAGTTTTCTTTCCTTCTGTCTTGACCTGTGAAGAACTCTCTCCACTTTCTTTCAGATCTTGCTGGTATTGGGTATACCTGCGTTGAATTTTCCTTCTTTGTGATCTGGAAATGACTGGGACCATATCTGGTTCCTTTGTCTTTGGATGTTTAAGTAATACCCAATTGTTTGGGGCCACCAAAGGAGGCTTGACCATCCTGCCTTGGTTCCCAACATCCCTTTGAGTAGGTGCCTCCCTAGGTTTGTTCTGCATTACAAACCAATCTGGGACCCCTGGTACCCACGAGCTTACTGATCCAGATGTTGAACTGTTTCCTTCTACCTTCGAAGCCACCTTCGAAACTGGCTGTGAAGGTAAATGCTTGGCTCTGACTTCATGTTTCGAGCCTGATTCAGTCCTTCGATGAAAAGAGCCACTTTTTGTCCTTCGCAGGGTTGGTCTAAAGGGCCAATCTCTGGCTTTACTCCCATAACCTGAACCCCTCTCCAATCTTCTTTCAGAATGGCTGCTCTCTACTCTGTAGTAGTTAGGTGGCCTAGACTCATACACAGGCCTCTTGCCTTTAGCATGCATTCTGTCCACTACAGGTTCAACCACTAGTGGGCGTTGCCTGTCACCAGCCGGATACGGCCTTTTGTTGTGAGCATTGGTTGATTTAGGACGTCTTTGAACATCCTTATAGTATTGCTTCCCATCAATTGGAAGCCCCTTTAACCATTTGTAACTCAGTCTGCATCTGGGACACATCCTCTGCACTACAGCTGCTTCGAGAGAATCATCGTCCAGTGCTTCTTCATCAGAGTGTTCCCTCTGACGTGAGAAACCTTGTCCAATAGTTGGTGGGTTTCCAATTTCCTTCTTGGCAGTTGTTTGGTTGGCAATATGCATTTGCACATTGACCTCTTCCAATTCCTGCAGAGATAGATTCTGAAAGTTTGGTACAACCACATTAGCCGCGCTTTCTCCAACTTCTGGAAATGGGTTGCTGTCAATTCCCATGGCTTTTTCTGTTTTGGCTGGGAACTTCAAACTTCCTTTTCGAATTTTCTCTTGGATCCTGTCTCGAAAAACAACACAGTTTTTAGTTGAGTGAGACCAAGAATTATGCCATTTACAGTATACTTTTCCTTTAAGTTCCTCTGGAGATGGCAGTTTTACTCCTTTTGGTAACTTAAGGAAATTGGCTGCAAGCAAATGATCAAAAATGTCATCTGCTTTTGTTAAATCGAAAGAGTATTTTCTGTGAAAGTCTTTCTTTTTAAACTGCTGGTCGATGGTTGTATCCTTATGAATTAATGCTTCACAGATTACAGGTTCTTTGCCCACAATCTCTGCTGCATCAATCTCATAATTGGGATCTCTATAGTACGTCTTATACGAAGCATTATTTCGATCTTGTTCCTCCTCTAGTAATGCTTCATATCGAGACACCTTATAGGTTAATTCGACCAAATCCCTGAATTCAGTTGAGTCAAATTTCTTTCGAAGCCTGAACTCTAAACCGTTTTGAGCCAATCTTACAAATTCTGGCTCTGGAAGGATGACCCTACATTTATTTCGAGCCCTTTTAAATCTGGCAATAAACTGAGTAGCCTTTTCTTCAGGCCTTTGACTCAATCTTGCCAAGTCTGCCATGGACACTTCTGGCTCCGATTGGAAGAATTGGGCATGAAATGCCTCTTCCATTTGTTGCCAATTTTGAATGGAGCCAGGTATAAGGTTGATATACCATACAAAGGCTCCCCCAGTTAGAGAATTTGGAAATAATCTCAGTTTCATGTAATCATGATTAGTGAATTCACCACATTGAGCAGGGAATCTGGCAATGTGCTCTACTGTTGATTGATTTCCAGTTCCATAGAATAGGGTAAAGTCTGGTATTCTGAATCCTCTTGGGTATTCATGTACCCTATCTACCCATTCTGGGTATGGTTTTCTGTATACAGGAGTCTGGACCCCCCGAGCCATCGGTCCACACATCTCCCTAACAATATCAACAATTTGGTCCCTAGGAACCATATTCTGTGCCTGCTGAACCAGTACTGGAGGAACAAACACAGGGTTTGGTGGACAAACTTGCGCTTGTGGTCCTCTTGGTCCATAAGGTGGTACATTTGGGACTGGTTGCCCCTGTGGTGCAGGTTGCTGTTGGGGGTATGGGTAACCCCTTTGAGCCTGTCCTGCGAAAGGACCTGCGAAAGGTGCTGGAACAGGTGTTGTGTCCCTTCCGTTTACAAGAAAACCCTCCAACCCCCCGGGTATAAATTCAAACAAAGGATTATTATATCCCCTAGTGCCAAGTATGGCTTCGAACATGGGATTTGTAACCATTCCCATGCCAATTTCTTGTACTTGCCCAGATCCACCAACGTGTGTGGCTTCATTGTTGGGTACTGAGGCATTTTGGCCTACTACAGGCCTTGAAATGGGTTCATACCAAGACTGAGGCGATGGCCTTTCATAGTTCTGAGTACTAGTCTGACCATTAGATTGTCCATTAATTTGCATAGGCTGTTTTTCTCTAGCCAATCTTTGCTGAGGGACATTTAAAATTTCCTCTGTGTGTCTTGTATTTGTTGGTTGGTGGTTATTCATCCGATCCAAAAAGGATGTTGCCCACCTTTCCATTGTATTCATTAATTGTTGTCCCATAGCATCTACTAAGCCATCCCATGGATTTGTTGGCTGAGTAGATGGAACGGTGGATGTTCCAATTCCTTAGTTTCGTCCAATATTATGAACATATGGTTCTTGTCCAGAAGTACTGGTCTGTTCGACCATAGGTTCTGATAACATGGGAGTCTCCACAGGATGTGTTACCACATTATCATCTGGATTAGGTATTTCTACCTCTCCTTCTACGCCTTCTTCCAGACGTTCATTTTCTCCTTGTCGTCTTCTTCTAGCCATTTTAAATTATGTCCCACTGGGCGTGCCAAAAATATATGTTGGCTTTTTGGCTTTTCGAAGGGTATTTTTGTAAATGCGAGCGTGCCAGCAAGGATCAATCAGTCCTTACAGAAATTATAATTGCCAACCAATTTATCAGACGATTGTGTTTTAGTTCTTTCAGCCTCAATGAAGAGGACTTTTACTGGTGGCTTGACTTAGGAGAAATTAAGAAAAATAACAAGTAATATTAAGAACAATCGAAGTATTTCATTAAAAATGAACACTTACAATAGTCCAAACTCAGCCTCGAAGAGGTTTACAGCAACAGTCTACTTGAATCTACTTGAAACTACTCTTATGAATCGAAGTACAGTGCGGGTATTTAAAGGACAAGTATTTAAAGTGCAGGTATTTAAAGTGCAGGAAATGTAAAAATTGGGAAAGAAAATATAAAGTAAATGACTGGTTTGTATGATCTGAGTCTGGGGGTCTTTTCTGGGGGCTTCCTTGCTATTTATACTCGCCAAGGATGACCTTCGAACTGCACTTCAAACCGTCGAACTGCTCCTCCATGATCGCTGATCATGCTGCCTTAGAAGTAGTTCCACTACGCCATCACTTGCAGTTAAACTTCCCTCTTATATTTGAATTTGAATATGAGTAACCGTTGAGGCCACGTCATCTTTCATCTCTTTACTGATCTGGTGCTACTCGGATCACGTGAGAACCAATTGTCATCGCCACGTGTACGATCAGGATTGAAGACGTGAATCATCTTCCCATAATACCCTTATTCTGCCACGTGTCGAATTGTTACTGGCTTTTACAAAATATATAGCCAACAATTACTAACTACCAAAATAACAATTTACTATCTTCTTAAATAGGGCATCACTGACAAAACAATAGAGTATGACTGAAAAAAGCTTTATGAGTTCTTTCATTATAAATTTACAAACAAACCAACAACAATCAAAAATAATAATTCAAATCAACAACAATTCAACGTACCTCAAGAAAGCTCTACAAGCAAAAATCAACGACCAACAAATTCAATAAATAACCAAATTGATAGCAACATTGAAAGCTTCAACCAGAGCTTTCGCTTCTGCTACTTGGTGGCTCATTTCATTACAATCAAACAAATGCTTTCACAACTTAAAAATCAAATAGTCTCCTAAATTATAATTTTCTGAAAACATGATACGTCACTGAGAAGCAACGCTCTACTAACAAAATCCTCTAATCTATAGAGTTGAAATACGCAATTCAAAACGATGGAGGCATCTACTAACATGTTGAATCTAGGGAGCTTTGGCTAAATTCCCCGACTTAATACCCAATAAATCCTACTACAAATTAAGGATTGGTTTGGCAACCGTTGAAAAAACTAAAACGTCAAAAAATTATCTAAAAAGTTCAAAAATTATCACCATTCACTAAAAAAAATATTAAAAAAATAATATACAAATATTAATACAAATAAAAAAAAAGCCCCAAGATTGGTACTGACGTGATGGCGGAGTCAGTGACTAGGGAAAATAAAAAAATTATAGTAAAATATTCACTAAATTGGATAGTAAAGTTGGACCCGTGGGGGCCACCATGGGTCCCATTTTAATAATTTGAACCGTTTTATATGTAGAACTCGTCTAGTACTATATGTCTGTAAAAACTCATGCCTATCGGATATCGCTAACTATATGATCAAATCAATTTTGTATAAAAATGGATGGTGTTATAGTTAACCATTAACAACAAAACAAAGACGATCAGATAGCTATTGATATTCAATCAACGTGATTTTTTACAAACATATAGTACTCAACGAGTTCTATAGATTGAACGGTTCCGATTAGAAAAACGAGACCTGTGGTGGGCCCCCACGAGCCAAATAACACCATTCAATTAAAACCCGAGAAGGAGACTATTTTCTCATCTACTCACCCAGCCAGTCACCACTAACATTCCGTACCGCCTCCTACCCTATCTTCTCCTAAATACTTATTTATATAATTTTTTAATACACATTTTTTTTATAAAAAGTCAAAAAATTAAGCCAAACATCCATATTTTTTTTTCAACTTTTTAGTTCAAAAAAATAAAAAATATATTTAAGACACCCCAATCAATTCCTAAAATTCTCATGTACGTCAATTACATCTGCACACAAAAAAAACTCACATCGACTTTCACAACAAATTCATAACTTTCTCAACGATTCTTAGCAGTTAAAACACACACACACACACACACACACACACACACAAAATTTTAAAAAATAATACATTTAGAAAACCCTCACTCACGATTTATTAGGTAACAACTCCAACTAATAGGGTTAGCTGATAATTAAACAAAAATGGGAATTCATCTAATACACAACGACGTGATGTTGCACTCGTGCTCGTGCTCAAGTAAGAGGTCTGTAATAGGAATAAACTGCATAAAAAGTCTGAGCTAAAGTAATCAACAACAAGACCACTGCAGCAACAAAGGATAAGATAGCCCAGGGATTGTTGAAGTAGTTATGCTTGAGGTTCGCACGCCAAGCATTCCACCTATGATTGTAATACCGGTTCACCTGCTCCGACAATTGCAAAAGGTAACTACCATCGATGTCGAAAACCACCTCTTTCGAGAGGCGGTTGAAGAGGTCCACTACTTCAGCATTGGTGCCGAGCCAGTGCTCGATTATGCCGTGGTAATGGAGGTAAGCCACATCGGCCGGCGAGTTAAACAAATTGTCCATGAATATCACATACGAAGTTATGTCGTTGCTGCAATCTAGATGGCACTGCTCCAGCGCGATGAGGTTTAGCAACAACGATTTGGTACCGTCATGGATCAACAGCCGAGGAATGCTCAGAGTCCCATCCTTGAATTTAATGTCCCAGAACCGATCTGTCTTCCTCTTCTTGAATTTAATCCATGCCTCCCTCAGTTCAGTCACGCAATGGACCAATTGTTGACGGCGCTTGTCGGCGACGACCTGGTTCGTCCGCGATGACCACCGCTTGATCCACATTTTGGGTACGGCTTTTGGCCCCGCGTGCATGAGACTTCGCCGGAAAACATCGAGGCAGTGAAGGCCGCCTTGGTCTGCTAATGGATCAAATGTGGTTGCATATTCGAGCGATGCTAATGATGGTCGTGGTGACTGTAATGATTCATCGGTTGGCATTAGCGGGTCGAAGAACTGGATTGCTAGCTTGGCCACCAGTCCTCTCTTGTCAGGATCGCCGTTCTCGAGCCCTAACAACCGATCCAGTACGAAGAGGGGAATCTGGTTTTCGAGCATTATCATATCCCTCTGAAGCGAATGCATCGAGGCACGCATCGCGAAGATAGGATCCTTCCGGGAGTAACCTAGCTTCTTGAAGCCCTCAATAGCCCCTCGGAACAGCTCCAGTATGAAGCAGCCATCGAGCACCATCATTTCCACGAATTCCTTGCTGGTGAGAGTAATTGTGCCTTCGTAACAAGCACGGGCCTGGTCTTCAAGCCCTTTAATGGAGTCCAGATATAGAGCAATGTCGTGCTGGGTACGCTTGAGAACACGGTAAAGGGCGCGCCACTTGTGGGGGTCCATGGTGCGGAGGTGTCTCCGGCCGTGGTGGTAAGGCCCCAAGGAGACGGTCCGGGGAATGTAAGACTTGTCGTCCCTTTCTCGCAGGCACTGAGGGACTCTGTAGATGCACATCTTTGCCCAGGAAGCTGTTGAGTTTTCTTGGCCGGCTTGGTTGATTTTTTCTTTAATGTTGATAACCCATTCGGAATGGTCTAGTGTTTTGTTGGCCTCCTCTTCAAATTTGTGACCAGTTTCAGGTTTGCTCATGATTCGTTGGTGATGGTGTTTGGTCTGAAGATAGGCTTGAGGTTGTTTTTCTGGGTATTCAGTCGATGAGGGGGCTGTGCTATAGTAGTACCAGTAGGAGTGAGAGTGGGAGACTGAGAGTGAGAATGAGAGTGGGAGTGGGAGTTTGCTGGATTCTGGGAGTAAGGATCCTCTAGAGTTTCTTTTTCTTAAAATTTTTTAGAGTGGTGCATTATGTGGTTGAGATTTAATGACAAATCACATTAATTTTTTAACATTAAATCTATACCACATAATGCACCACTTTAAAAAATTTTAGAAAAAAAACACTCTAGAAGATCCTGGGTGAGATTCTGACTATTACAGTTTGTTTGAGTTTGAAGGTAACCGGGTTCCAACTCACGAGATCTTTGTTGAAAATATCAGTCATTATTTTGATGTCGGCCAGGGCTTGCCTTCGATGATTACGACAAAACATTGTTTTAATTTTTTGAATTTAATTTTTTTTAAATTAAATTTTTTATTTTTTATATTTTTTTAATGTTAATCAATACTTTTAAAATTTTAAATAAGTTTTTTTTATAATTTTTTTAGATATATTTTATTTAGATGTATTTAAATAGTAAAATATTTGTTAAAAAATATTTAAAAAAAAAATAAATATACAAAAATATATTAAATTTTCATATTTTTTTATATTTTGGTGTTTAATAAATTTTTTTAAATTTTTTTCACAAATATTATATTTTTTAAGTGTATTTATATTAGATGTGTCTAAAACTTAAAAAAATTACTTAAAATATTAAAAAATTCACTAAAAACAAAAAAATATGAAAAATAAAATAAATAAAAATATTTTCTACAAATCAAAAACTAAGCATGTTTGAGATATTCTAAATAAGTGCACTTTTTGAATTTTTAGACTAAAAAATAGAGGAAGAAATATGATTATTTGGGATAATTTTTTGTCTTTTTACGTAAAAAAATATATTAAAATATTTTATAAAATAGAAAAATTACAAAATTACCCTATGTCCTAGACTAGTGTAACTGCACTGACTTTTTCTCTCCTTTCACTTTTTTTTTTTTTTAATGTAAATATGGTTTACATTGCGCTACGTTTTGCACTTTTATGAAAAATTGTGGTTGCTGCAGCATCTGTTTTGAAATTTTTTTTTTTAGATAGATTTTCAGCCAAAAATATAGGTAAATAATATAATTTCTTTTACTCTTTTAGTAATTTTAGACTTTTTAATTTTTTATGTCACGTCAAATCAGCCCTGATATTTGGGGTTGTTTGGGATGTCTTAAATAAGTGTACTTTTTATCTTTTTAGACTAAAAAATTGAAGTTAAAAATATGAATGTTTGGGTTAATTTTTTAACTTTTTATAGAAAAATATGCATTAAAAAATTATATAAATTAATGTGTAAGAAAAAATTAATATTGAGAATTATGTAACCGAAATTGTTAACTTTTAATAAATAGTGATAACTTTTTAACTTTTTAAATAATTTTTAAATTTTTAGACTTTTTTAAAACTTTTCAAACTTTACCTAATTGAAACTTTTGTCCTAAACCGATGCTCGCTCTTTGTTTGTGCAATTATTCACTACGAACTGTGACAGAAATTTGACCAATGTCACAATGAATGGCAGCCGCACAAAGGAATGGCCAATATTAATGATGAAGGAAATAAAATAATATTTTCTGTTTTAAGGTTGAAAAGTAATCCAATCCATATAGGAAGCCACATGGACCACCCACTTAATTTTGGAATTAGGGACATTTTTTAGATTTCTTTTTTTTTTATTCCAAAAAAAAAAAAAAAAAAACATTTGTGAAGTTGTCTCCTAAGAGCTTTCGCGTGAGTCCCAGTAAATTTTAAATTAAGACTTAGTTTGGGATAATCTGTATAATTCATTCTTTTAATTTTTTATCTTTTTTTTATCACATCACCTCTTTACTTTTTTATACATCTTTTCGTAAAAAGATAAAAAATACACTTTTTTAAGACATCCCCAACCATTCCTAAGTTATAATTTAAAATTTATTTTTATATTTTAATTAATTTTTTTTATGTACACACTCTATCAAAATTTTTATTTTAAAATTCTATTTTATTAAAATATTATTTTTTATTTTTTGTTTTTTTTCAATTTAAATATATGATGTATTAGCACTGCAAATTACAACAACACAAAATTTGGGGAAAAACAATTTTGGCCAAGGATTCATATAAAGAAAAAAAAAATGAAAAAGTTTGACATACAATATATTCTTTCAATTAATTTGGATGATGAAAAATTAAGATATTATTTAAAATATTGCTGAAAATGTTTGCCAAAAAAAAAATCCACAAAACAAAAAAGCATGCCCACTGCAATCAATTGTCATATACATATATACACAGGCAGAAAGAAAGGAAATTTAATGTGTGGGTGTGGGTGTGTCTGTGAGAGAGAGAGTGAGAGAGAGAGAGAGATCATGGAGCCGGTGACGAGAAAGCCAGAATGAGAGTGATGGAAGAGGGAAGAGGGGGCGTTGTAGTCGAAGCGAGGGATGCTTATCACTGCTGAATGCTGCTCTCATGGCTTCATGCTCACTCTCTCTCATCCTCCTCCTCCTTCTTACACTTTCACTTCCATTTCTTCAGCCATGTTTGTGTTGTTTGCACTTGCACTTTTCACAGAGCACTCACTGCCCATCCCCCTAATCCCAGAAGAGTAGCAAACAACAAGCAAGTAGCAGCAACATAATCACATAGGGAGGTTGATCGGTCGGACGGCCGGACGGTCAACCAGCCAGGCCGATTTTGGGCATTTTCCTTCTTTGTTACAGGGCATTCACAGGACATCCGGGGGGATATCCAGGTGGACGACCAGCCATGGCTTTTTGGTCCAGTTTTGCTCTAAAAAATATAATAAAAAATGAAATACCATATGAACAGTGCCTCAACAAATCAAGTGAGGAACTGTAACAAATATAAAATGAATGGTTGGTATAGAGAGTCCGATGAAGGACGTATTTATAGTTTTTGCTCTCTACAATAGTTTCAAATGTAGATGCTCTAACAACTTAACAAAAAGTACTACATCTTATAATTTCAACAAACAATAGCAAATTGAAACACTATATGACAATGTCTCAAATCACACTTCTTTTTTTTTTCTATAGCAGACCATTTTTAACAAGGTGGCCTTTTTGGTTTCAATATTTGTCACCCACCTAAAATATAAGGATAAATGACCTCTCCTAATTTTGAAAAAAAAAAATACTATAAATTTAGAATAATTATTGTGTGTGTTGATTTCCGACCACACTGCCAAACAGGGAACTCAGCTGGAGAGCACTGGCTGAATAGATTACGCCCGAACAACCTATCACAGAAAGATAAGACTCCGACGATGGTTCGTCCACCCAGGGGCACTCCGACGATCAAGTCAGTACTAAGTTATCTCTCAAAGAGAGCAAATAGTGCTTAACTCACTAGCCAGAATACAAAAAGCATACCATAGACCCCGCGAAGATGCCTTACTTTTATAGTCAACACTCACCTGATTCCTCTAGAAGCCTAGCTTCTCTTGGACTCTGGCTCAATGCTCATCCTGGACTCTCCAATAGATAAAGATAAACTCCTTAAGAGTTTTATCCTTATCTAGGCTGAGGTCCTCTCCCATTCTAAGACTCTTATAGCTTATCCGTTCATCTCGGATTCCGGTATTTTCGCGGTTAACCTCGACCTAGCCGAGATCACCTCTGCGCCATGACCAGGACACATGGCACCTCAGGTGGAACTTCGGTGCCACATTGGCCACGTGTTGTCATTTACAAAAATATGCCCCCACAACTGCCCCCTAGGTTCTATTACCTAGGCATCCTGAGGTGATGGAACCTATATCATTTGTTCACATTACCCGTCGGCCAAAACTTGTCATACCCTTCATTACCGAGGTCATAATTCGTCAGCTCCCATATGTCCAAGACTATAGTGTGTTTTATCAATGCCTTAGAACCAAGAACCAAGGTTTTAACCGAGATCGTTCCCCTAGCCGAGGTCTTTGCTTCACTAAATCAAGAACTCCAAGAGTTCTATCTGCGCATGAGCTGTCACACACGATTTCTCAACCGTTTTCGCCACGCGTCTTTTCCTCATTGGTCCGTACTTGACACGCGCCATCAGGTCGCGTTGCTTCTGCGCGCGCAGTCTGACAGACATGTTGTCCAAGGCATACATTTAAGCTTTGTCGCCTTTTCATGTTTTAACAAAAACACCACACTCTCTCTTTGTCTCTTCACTTTTCGTTCCTTGATTTCTCTCAAGCTTTCTCTCTCTAAAGTTTCTTGCCTCTAAACCGCCATTGCCTAAGTTCTCAAGCTCTGCAACTTGCTCCGTTCATCTCCTCCGGCGAAGCACTCACTATTTCACTCCATTCACCTTTACCGTCTGACTCCGACGTACCTCATACCGGCGTCATTCTCTTCAGTAAGTCACTGTTTCGCCCTTTTCAGTCTTCAATTTTTCTTCAAAATTTTATTGCATCTAATTGTTGCTATTGCGAACCTGTTCGTGTTCTTGAATATTTGCTTGTGTTTTGAATTCCATCACTTTGAGTACAAAACACGCTTTGTTTGGGATTTCTAGTTATTCAATCTGCTTTTGGGCATGCATACACGGTTCATGGCCCCTATGCACACATATGCATTGTTTCACGGGTCTCAATGTTTTATCATTGTTCTTGATTTTTAATCTTTGTTCTTGAATTTTTGTTACCTTCTTGAGTCTGAATCATGCTCTTTGCCCTGTTTTCTTGTTGCATTTTCCAGATTCCTGCCTTCAATTCTTGTTTCCACAGTCTTAGGCTTGGGATTTGTTCTAGAACCTAGCTCTTTAGGAAAACCGAACCAAAAACTCTTTAGATTTTCAGAAAAATTTACCTCAGTGCTCTCTAGGGTTTTAGCCGAGGTCCTCAAACCCATACCAAACACTCATTTCTGAAACTTTTGCCTTAATCCTTATAAGCCGACACCATGGGTATGTTTAGGTGGAGGGTAGACACCTCGGCCAAACTAGAGTACTTTAGGACAGAGTTCTCCATCCCAACCAATGTTCACCTTAGGCTGGCAGGGGAAGAGGACTCCATTATGCCTGATGGGGACTCTATGCCTTTCCCAGTAGTCGCATTCATCGAGTGCGGTCTTAGGTTCCCTCTCGACATCCTTTTTTGCCAAGTCCTCCATTTTTACAAACTTAACCCAATGCAGCTAGTAATTAACTCTTACAGAGTCATAAACGGTATAATTGCCCTAACTAGCCGAGAAAACGCTAGGATAACACTAGCCAACACCCAATACTGTTATACCATGTGTGGCCTTTAATCAGAAAAAGGCTACATCTATTACCTTAAGCCGAGGTCAACCGAGTACAAACTTATTGCCGACCTCCCAGACTCCAACAAAGGTGCTGGAGATGATTATTTCATCGTCTCAGGCAACTGGGAGTTCCCACCAGATGATAACCTCCACCTCTACCCCTTGAGCTAATCAGTTTTTAAAGAGGGTAATGGTAAGAACCAAGTGTCACTTTACTTGCTTTCAAGTCTTTATTATTTTGATACTTTTGTATGTTCTAATGTTTGTTTTTAACTTGCAGTTCTTCCTCAACCATCGAAAGACTTCTGCAAAACCTTCTACCCCAGTAAAGATTTCTGGAAGCTGCTGGACTTGCCTGTTAATCAGCACAAGGCTCCTTTGTTGCTGAACTACATCCCAACTTACAAATCCACCCTGACCGACGTCCTTAAAAAGAGCAAGTCTCCACCTTCAACCACAACTCCTTCTACCACTTCATCACTACGACCTAACCAAGCCTTAACATCTAACCCAGCAAAGTAACTATCAACATCCGCTCTCTAACTAATTCCTCCAGCACAACATCAACGCAGATGCCGACGCCGAGTTCTCGCTAACACTCTTACCGGTAGAACTTGTAGTCGAAAACGCCGAAGTTCTGAGGCATCGGCTTTCGATCCAGCCAATCCACCCACTGCACTATCGGCAATTCACTTTGGCACCAAGGTTACAGTCGCCGCCACCGCCGACGAAATGGGGCGCACCAATATTGTTACAGTCCAATCTTCACCATCGCAGTCCCAACCAAAAGCCAAGCCAAAAAGGGTGAAGAAGGCCAAAGCCAAGGCAACAGTGACTCCGATCGACTCTAAGGACACTCTGCCTATATCCAAGCTGGCCAAGGTTGAGAAAAGCACCTCCGCTGCCGAGAAGAGGCCCGCCGAGGCTGACCCCTCTGAATCCATTAAGTCAAAGAAGCCAAGGTCGGACTCTGCAGCCACCTCAAGTTCCCTTAAATCTGATGACCCCTAGGACCCCTCTATTATGATTGAGGACAAGCCAGTCAGAGCCGACGATAGCCCTTCTAATATTGAGGTCGGCGTTGCCTTCTCTACTGCGTTGCTCCTTTCCAATGACCTCAACTGTATGGCCGAGGTCAGTGAATATGAAAATTTTGCTCTGATGGTGCAGCATTCTATACTGGTAAATTCCTAACACTTGGTACTCTCCATTCTTTGTTTCCATACTACAAAAGTTCACTAACTTTGTTCATTCCGTTGTTTCTAGGCGATCCAGCACGCCCACTCCTTTGTGATGCAGGCTGGGGACATGAAAAAGGAGTTGGTCCATAAGACCAAGGAGGCTACTGGCTTGCTTAAGTCATTAAACAACGCCGATGCCAAAATGAAAGTCCTGATAGATCAAGCCAAGGCTGCTAAGCAAGCCCAAGATGAAGCCGAGGAAAATGCAGGTGCTACAGAGGCTGTTGCTGAGGTTCACAAAGCCGAGAAAAAAGAGGCTGAAGCAAAAACAGCTGAAGCCCAAGAAGAACTCCGAAATGCCTTAGCCACAAAAGATGCTGAAATCAAAGCAGCGGACGAAAATGCCTATGCCAAGGGAGCAGCCGATGTCCGCAAGGAGTACAAGAAATAAGTCAGACAGACATGCAACAAGGGTTACACCCTTGGTTAGATGGTTGGTCTAAAGGAGTTGGTTATCCCCGAGGATTCTCCCCTTCATGATGAAGGCCGACTTGCTTTGTCATTCCCCCCGCTTCAAGCCAATCTGAGGCTAAGAATGGAGAGGAAGAAGGAGAAGAAGAAGAAGAAGAAGATGGAGAGGAAGACGGAAAGGCCGAGGTGGCAACTGGTGCTGAAGTTCCTGCTGGGGCCAAGTCTCCAACTCTGAATGAGCAAGTCCTGGACTTGACTCAGGATGAGGAGGACGAGGTCTCAAAAGGTGTCTCCCCCAAGAAGACTACATTCGAGGTGCCTATCGCCGAGAAGAGCCTCGATCAAACTTTGCAAGAAATCGACGTCGAGCTCAAGAAGGCTGCCGAGAAGATGTCACAGTTGTCTTCCGGGACACATCCTGCCACCGACGCCGAGTAGTCTTAACTAGGAGCTTTTATTTCTGTGTCATGTACTTTTTACTTTCTGAACGATGTTAGCTTTTGTTTGGCCGATGCACCCCCTTTTTTTTGTAAATGAACAAGTAACCCCTCTACAGGCCGATGCGCCTTTTTTCCTTTTAAATGCAAGTATAATTTTCTTCTTTCAAGTATTTGCTTGTTTGTATGCTTTTATTGCTTCCATACTCAAAATATTTTTGCATGTCTTCAAAGTATACTTTTATCTGTAATACCTCGGACATAACTTCTTGATTGTTTACCTCGGCCTTGGTTTAATACTTGAAAACAGCACTGAAAACATTGTAAAGGTATTTTCACAAGTGTTGACTTAAACTTGCCACTTCACTCTTTCTTATCAAGACTTCTGTCTTCTATATTCCCTGAGTTGGATAACCCTGCTCATCTCGGCAAGTGCGTATGTACTTCCACTTCTTACAACATTACATTGGCTTAACTTTAACTTGTAAATTTTCCTGAAAAATTCAACAAGTGTTAAGCCAGCTCTAGCTTGTAAAAAATTCCAACTCCTAAACACTTTAAACTTCATCCATCATTCTCCAGCTCTCTGCCCCCTAATGTGAACTTAAGTTTCACTTATGTTCATATTAAGTACTTGCCGATGACCTTGTTGTCGAAGTTAGATTCAAACAAAGACTAGCCAAAGTTCTCAACCTTTGTTTCTTTGTTAACCTTACTGAAATGCACCTATTTCCAATATGAGTTTGATTCTGCCGACATGGCAAGTCTAGGTTTGTCCAACTTAGTTCAACTCCATTATATGCGAGTATAATTTCAACTCTGCCATATAATGAGTCTAAGTTATTTGTCATGTTTCAATTAGAAACATCGCCAACTTAGTTCAACTCTATTATATGCAAGTAATTCAACTCTGTCATATAATAAGTCTAAGTTATTCGTCATGTTTCAATCAGAAATATCGCCAACTTAGTTCAACTTTATTATATGCAAGTATAATTTAACTATGCCATATAATAAGTCTAAGTTATTCGTCATGTTTTAATCAGAAACATCGCCAACTTAGTTCAACTCTATTATATGCAAGTATAATTCAACTATACCATATAATAAGTCTAAGTTATTCGTCATGTTTCAATTAGAAACATCACCAAGGGACTGGTCAGTCGTACTACACAAATTTGAAATTAAAAATCAAGCTAAAATTTTATTATTACTTTGGCTAATAACAAAAAATTTAAAAAAAATCTAATGATAAAAAAACTTCAAGTTGCAAGTATTCTAGGATCTTGGCAACTCTTTGCCTTCGCTGTCTTTAAGCCTGTATACCCCATTGCCGGCGACTGAGATGATTCTATAAAGTCCCTCCCAATTTGGGCCAAGCTTGCCCTCTCTGGGATCTTTCTTGTTGCCGACGACCTTTCTCAGGATGAAGTCCCCAACTTGCAACTCTCGTGAGTTGACCTTCTTATTATAAGCCCTTGCAAGCTACTGCTGGTATACCCCCAGCTGAATTGCTGCTCTCTCCTTTCTTTCTTCCAACAGGTCCAGATCTCGGGCCAAAAATGCTTCATTAGTCCCATTCTCTACTCCTTGGGTTCTGATCATTGGGATGTCGACTTCTAATGGGATTACTGCCTCTGTGCCATAAGCCATAGCAAATGGGGATTCCCTAGTTGATCTTCTCGGAGTAGTCTGATATGCCCAGAGTACATTGGGTAACTCATGTACCCACTTTCCTTTTGCTGTTTGCAGCCTTTTCTTGATCCAATCCAAGATAGTTTTGTTGGATGCATTTGCCTGACCATTGCTTTGAGGGAAGCTTGGAGTGAAATAGTTCTTTATTTTGTATTTGGCACAGAAGCTTTTGATTAGCTTGCTGTCAAACTGTGTGCCATTGTCTGCTATATTGCCCTTGGAATCCCAAACCTGGTAATGATGTTCTTCCAGATGAAGTTCTTCATATCAACATCTCGAATCTTTGCAAGGGGTTTTGCTTCTACCCACTTGGTGAAGTAGTCTGTTGTTACCAGCAAAAATTTTCTATGTCAAATTGCTTGGGGTAGTTGCCCAACTAGATCTATGCCCCACTTAGCAAATGGCCAAGGATTGGATACTGGATTTAAATCTGTTACTGGTTAATGTATCAAAGGTGCGAACCTTTGACACTTCTCGCATTTTCTGACATAGGCTTTAGCATCCTTTTACATGTAGGGCCACCAGTATCCCTGAGTAATGGCCCTATGAGCAAGTGACATGCCCCCAGTGTGGCTTCCACACACTTCTTCGTGTATTTCATACAATAAGTTTTCAACTTGTGAATGATGCACACATCTCAAAAAGGGATTGGTAAAAGACCTTCTGTAGAGATGTCCCTCTGCTGTTAAACTGAACCTTGCCGACTTTAGTCTGGTCTCGTGTGCCTCTTTTCTGTCCTCTGGCAGCTTCCCATCTCTAAGGAACACTACTATTGCATCCATCCAACTTGGTCTCATCTCTACACACATTGCTTCATACTCTGTGATTAGTGGTTCCACACTTGGGCCTGACAAATAGTCAACCATTATTGTCCTTGCCTCCCTTGATTTTATTGCACTAGCTAGGTTAGCCAAGGCATCGGCATGGCTATTGTCATCTCGGCTTACCTACTGTAGTCGGCAGTCTTGAAACAAGGCCAATAGTTTAACAACCTCTTTAACGTAGGCTATCATTCTTTCATCTCGAGCTGCATACTCACCTGTTACTTGGTTCACAGTTAGCTAGGAGTCACAAAAGACTACAACCTCATCGGTTTCCATTGCTACTGCCAACTTCAATCTTGCGATCAATGCTTCATACTATGCTTCATTGTTGGAGGCTTTGAACCCCAAACAAATTGATTGCTCTAACATTCGTCCATTTGGAGATACTAGTACTACTCCTGCCATCGCTCCTTGTCGGTTTGAACTCCTATCAACAAACAGGCGGAAGGAGTCGCCGATGTAAATATCGCAAGGCTTGAGTTTCTCTTATTTTTTTTGCTCTGCTGTGGGGTTTTTCATTCCCAGCTGGGTCTCTTCTTGTTTTCCTGGACATCCTAAGTCGCGGCTCATCGGAGCCCAACGTGGGATGGCTCCAAGTGTGAAATTGGCTACGAAGTCGGCCAAAACCTGGCCTTTGATTGCTGTTCTGGGCCTAAATTCCAAGTCGTATTGGCCCAATACTACTGCCCATCTGGCTATCCTGCCTGTCAGATTTCCTTGCTGCAACAGGGACTTCAAAGGATGCTCAGTTAATACCACAATCTTATGGGCTTGAAAGCAATGATTCAGTTTCTTGGAAGCCATTACTAAGGCCAGTGTCAATTTTTCCAAGGGTAAGTATCTGATCTCTGCATCTGCTAAGGTTTTACTTGCAAAGTAAACTGCCCTCTGTTCTCCATTTTCTTCTCTGATTACCACTGCGCTTACTGCATGCTCTAAAACGGCCAAGTATAAAAACAGCTCCTCTCCAGGTACTGGATTTGAGAAAATTGGAGCTGTGGTCATGTATTTTTTCAAGTCGGCCAAGGCGACTTCGTACTCTTCTGTCCACAAGAAGTTTATGGCTTTCTTCACTAAACTAAAGAAAGGTTTGCATTTATCAAAACTTCTACTTATGAACCTATTCAAGGCTGCGGCCCTTCCAATCAACATCTGCACTTGTTTTGCCGATGTTGGGCTTTTCAAGTCCAAGATGGCCTTGATCTGATCTGGACTGGACTTGCCTCAATGCCTTTTTTGGTAACCAAGTATTCCAGGAACTTTCCTGACCCAACTCCAAATGCGCACTTTGACGCATTGAGTCGGAGCCGAAATATCCTCAGGATATCAAAGACTGTTTTCAGGTCGACCAGATGATCCTCAAGTTCTTTGGTCTTCACGACCATGTCATTAATGTATATCTCCACTGTTTTGCCTATTAGATGTTTGAACATCCTAGTCACCAATCTCTAGTAAGTTGCTCTTACATTTTTCAACCCGAAAAGTATCACTCTGTAGCAATACAACCTTTTTGGGGTGATAAATGCAATTTTCTCCTCATTGGGAAGGTACATGGCTATCTGATGGTACCCCCTATAAGTGTCCAGGAAGCTCATCCTTCTATGCCCTGAAATGACATCCACCAATTGGTCAATCTTGGGGAGTGGGAAACTGTCTTTGGGACAAGCCTTGTTCAGACTGGTGAAGTACACGCAGACCCTTCACTTCCCATTCTTCTTCTTCACAACAACTGCGTTTGGTAACCATGTTGGGTAGTTTACCTCTCGAATGGCTCTGGCCTCCAAAAGTTTATCCACTTCCTCCTCTACTGCCTCAACATGCATCAACGTAGGCCTCTTTGCTTGTTAGATGACAGGTTTGGCCGACCTGTCCACATTCAGTCTATGGCAAGTGACCTCGGGGTCAATGCCAGGTATCTTGTATGGTGTCTAGGCAAACACCTCAATGTTTGCCCTCAAGAACACCTCTAACTCTTTTTCCTCTTCCTCGGCCAAGCCTGAGTCGAGAAGGAAGAAGCGCTATTCATCCCCTTGCTGGGCTAGGATCTTCTTCAGGGCTTCCTCACTTTTCTCGGCTGGTTCTTTGCCGACGTCCTTAAGGACCTCCATGTCCTCATCCTCAATCTCTATTGTTTTTGCTTCTCGTATGTTGCAGGTGGATGTCATTACTGCCATGGAGCAATTCTTTTCCTGCACCTGATCCTCTCTGACCTCAATTCCATGTTTTGTTGGGAACCACAACAGCTGGTGTAATGTTGAGGGAACAGCCCCCATTGCATGCAGCCATGGCCTTCCCAGGACAACGTTGTAAGGTGAGGGGGTGTCAATGATTGTGAATTATGTGCTCACTTTCCTGGTGCCTGCCTGCACCTCCAACTTTATTGCCCCCAAGGACCATGTCAGTGTTCTATTGAACCCGACCATTGGACTGTTAGACTGTTCCAGATCGTCTTGGTAAAGACCGAGCTCCTTGTAGCATCTGACATACATGATGTCACAAGAGCTGCCTTGGTCAACTAGAATGCGCCTCACCTAGCACTCTCCAATCTTCAAAGATATCACGAGAGCATCATTGTGTGGATGCTGAACCATGTCTAGGTCGGCTTCAGTAAAAGATACCATTGGTCCTTAGCACTCACCTGCCCTAGACCTTTTTTGCTGGACCTGACACATGTGTTGTAAGTGTTTTACCCGCTGAGTCTTCCCATGTATCTCGTTCTCATTGACCCTTGAGTGAATCAAATTGATCACTCGAGGTCGTTCTGCTTATGGTTGCGGTGCTGGTGGGGATAGTGCTGCTGGTGCCTGGGGCAACTTTACTTGTTCTTTTCTTGTTCTTTTCTTGTCCACCAAGTCCCTCAAGTGGCCTTGTTTGACCAGGCCTTTTAAGTGTGTTTTTAGGGCTTTGCACCCTTGAGTCAGGTGCCCATCCTCATTGTGGTAGGCACAATGCTTCCCCAGGCTCCTTCCCATAAATTCACCAGGGATCTTCTTTGGTGCTCTGTAGTAAGGCTGGTTCTTGATTCTCTTCAGGACTTTGTAGACCGGTATCCGGAACACTGTGGTGACTGCCTATGCAGCCCTCAGTACTGTCTCTTGCCTGTTATATCTAGTATTTCCTCGGCCTCGCTTCGACGATCCGTTTCTCTTCTCTTGCTTCGATGCCTTTGTCCCTAGCGTGTTTTCTTCGGCTTTTGTATACTTCTCGATCCTGACCATGACTTCCTCCACACTTTTGGGCAGCGTCTTTGCCTGTGACTTTCGAAGCAGGCAGTCATTGTTCAAGTCGTTCTTACAAGAAACAACCGCCAATTCTTGATTGCATCCTGATATTCGGTTAAACACTTCATAATACCTTTTGGCATAAGCCCTGAGCCTTTCATCCTCGCCAATCGTTAGAGCCATCAGAGAGTCTACCCTCAATGGCTGCAGTCTGTTTGTCACAAACCTGGCCACGAACATCTCAGCCAAGCTTTCCCAACTCTTCACAGTTCCTTTCGGTAACTTATGAAACCAGTCTGATGCGATTTCCCCAAAGGACGAGGGGAATACCTTACACAACAGCGACTCGTTCCCGGTGTACAGTGTCGTTGAGTTCAGGTACAAGCTGACGTGAAAGTTAGGATCAGACTTGTCGTCGTATATCTGGAATCTCGGCATGTGGAATCTCTTCAGGGCCTCAAACTTGTCCAGCTCTACTGAAAACGGGGTTTTCAGCTTAACCGGAGATGTGACCTAGGCATCTTGTCACTTCCTTTGTAGGTAGTCTCTCAAATCCCCCTTAGTCCGTCCAGGAGCTCAGTTGTCGACGGAGTTCAGCCTTTTGGGTGCATTGCTCCCGGTGTCATTATGAGTCCTCTTGGACCTCCCTTTATTCGTAATGTCAAAACAAAGCTTTTTGCCTTGAACATGCCCATGTTCTTTGGCATAGGCTTCTTTGGCACGATGTGTTTTCTGAGACTCTCCTCCCATCGATTCTCTTCGCCCGACCTTCCGTGAAGGCTGATGAGAATGCTCCATCGCCTTGCCATGCTAGAGGACTGCGGGGATTGCTTTCTACCCCCATTTGTGGGCATCGTTCTTGGCCGCTGGGATCGGCGTGTCCTCCAATGGGAACGACGGTTGCATGATGTTGTTCTGCATCATGAAATTGACAACCAATTGCAGGTCAGCCAATTTGTTTGCCATCCCCTTTATCTCGCCGTCCCTCCTTAGGCATCTATCTTTCCGTACCTGGAGGTCACTTTCGTTGTAATGCTTGCCTCGGTCTGCCTTTTTTCCATGTCTCCCTCTTTGCCGACGTCTTTTTCCCCGGGATTCTGCTTCCGGGGTTCTTCATTGCAGTTCACCTCCTCTATGTTAGGGTCAAAGTGTTTAACACTTCCAGTAGGGATGTCGTCCCTAGTCTTCTCTTTCTGTCTGTCGTTGGTCATCTATTCTCCTTTCTTTCCCACAGATGGCGCCAAATTGTGTGTGCTGATTTCCGACCACACTGCCAAACAGGGAACTTAGCTAGAGAGTACTGGCTGAATAGATTACGCTTGAACAACCTGTCACAGAAAGATAAGACTCCAGCGGTAGTTTATCTACCTGGGGGCACTCCAACGATCAAGTCAGTACTAAGTTATCTCTTAAAGATAGCAAATAGTACTTAACTCACTAGCCAAAATATAAAAAGCATACCTTAAACCCACGAGGGCGCCTTACTTTTATAGCCAACACTCACCTGATTCCTCTAGAAGCTTGGCTTCTCTTGGACTTTGGCTCAATACTCATCTTGAACTCTCCAATAGATAAAGATAAGCTCCTTAAGAGTTTTATCCTTATCTAGGCTGAAGTCCTTCCCTATTCTAGGACTCTTATTGCTTATCCGTTCATCTTGGATTCCGGTATCTTCGTAGATAACCTTGGCCTAGCCGAGATCACCTCAGCGCTATGATCAGGACACGTGGCACCTCGGGTAGAACTTCGGTGCTACCTTGACCACGTGTTGTCATTTACAAAAATATGCCCCCACAATTACATTAAACTTCCTTAAGGTTTAATTCACAAAACATTTGATTCCTTTTACAAAAAAAATCATTAATTATATTGATTAAAAAAATAATATTATAATTCCTTTAATACTGAAATATATATTTTATATATTATTTAATTTTGTATCTTTATACTATCTACATTAATTGTAATTTTGTTAATCTTAATATACCTTGCTACATCCCCCTAAAAATACCCCCCCTAATCCCCCTAATTTCCATAAAAAAAAAAAAAAAGAAACAGTTGCCCAAATTGAAAATTAGGAGAATTAGGGGGTAGTTTTAGGGCTCCAAATCATTTTCCTTAAAATTATGTCATTTACTGACTTTCTTCTGAACGTATTCACGAATAATTTCTGCACATATAAGGTAAGGGGGGGGGGGGGGGGAAGGACAAAAAAGTGGCTACATATCAATTAATTAACGCTTTGGGGAATTGCTGGCAAAAAAGTAATTATAAATTACTGGTAGAATTTAAACATTTTAATAATTAAAATATTATATTTTTTTCATAATTTTATAATTTTTTTTATACTTATTTTCCCTTAAAACTTTTGTCTGAACTCACCAAAAAGAAAAAAACAAAAGAAAGCCTTCATATCTATTACAGATAAAGATAAAACAAAATAATGAATAAGATAAAATGCCATATTTTATATATTAATCATTCATTTTTTTCACAATTATCTATTCAATTATTAATCACTCAAAATGACGGAAGACGGACAAATCTGTAGGCTCGACAAATGGAGGGCCGGCGACCGGCAACTGCGAAGATGACCGGCGAGAGAGACCCAAAATGTTCATCAGATGCAGAATTAATTATTAACAATTATCCTAGCCGCAAGCAAAAAGACTCCACCAAGAGAGAGAGAGAGAGACTTTACACCCAAAAAAAAAAAAGAGTAGAGAGAGTCAATTACAAAAAAGTAGAAATAGACCCAAAAAAGCGTAGAGAGAGAGAGAGTCAACTACCTGGATAATGGGAGGTAGGGTACAAGCACAAGCGTTTTTTTTTTGTCATTTCATTGACAATTTAGAAGCGAATTTGAAATTATCAAGTGGGTTTGCTTGTATGTTGTTTCTAGTTGTTTGGAAGATAGTCAAATAAATGTTGAAACTATTCAGACAGATCAGGACTATAATTCTGCATCTGATGAACATTGGTTGTGCTATTAATGTGTGGAATGTTTTGAGGTTTATTGAACAAAATGCTTGATGAATCTAATTATGCAGAAATAGAAATAAAAGTTGTTTCTTAACAATTTTAAGCTTTAATAGTTGCTTTTCCAATCGTCGGTCCTCCATTCGTTTTTGGGTCCTCCGTTCCTCGTCTTCTCCTTTTCGTTTATGGTTTTGCGGCTCAGTTCGAAAAGGCTCAAGGAAGAGAAAATAGAAGAAATTGGGGAAGAAGAAGAAAAGGAAAAAAAGAAAGAAAAAAAAAATAAAAAAGGGAAAAACGACGTGGTTTAATAAGCACTACAGGATCCACTGCAGAAAAACACTGCAGAGGATCCGGACTCCCTAATTAACTTATGTCTGCACGCTACCCAACAAAATGAAGAGCATAGTACTGGGATAATTTAAACGAAAAATCATTACACAGTTTAATAAGGGGGAAAAAAAAAAAAAAACATAAGCTGCAACTTTTAACAGAATTTGAATTGAACCCTATTATAAGATGACTTGTACTTCTTATGTTTGTATAATTTTTTTTCTTTTATTTCACTGTTGAGTAATTTTTCCTACAGTATTTTAAATCATTTATTTTATTATGAATTTTTTAAAATTGATATAATAATATAATATGATTTTATTATATTTTTCAATTAAAAAATAGACGGTTTAAGATCAATTTAATAGAATCATGAGAAATTTTAATATACACTTTTTAAAAAGAGGGTATCATATATATTTTTAGTTATGTTATTTTTTTTAATTATGATTAATTTTCTTCTTTAATTATGACTTAAAAAATTAAAGTTATACATATATATATTTTTAGTCATAAGATGTATATGATATATATCTTTTGAAAGATATACACCATAACATTTTTCACCATGAAAAGTATATAATAAACACAAAACTAATAAAGATAAATAATTCAAATTATTGACGTGAGGCCATGGTGAACCTCCTAAATCAAACTGCACCGTATTGGTGAAATACAAATAAGCCAAATCCTATTTAGCCTCTGTTTGGGAAGTGGGTTGGCTTTTTAATTTTTTGACTTTTTAAACTATTTTAGCCTAGACTAAAAAGCTTGATTTGGAAAGGACTTTTTGACTTTCTTGACTTTTTTTGTGAGAGAAGAGTGTAATAATTATGGATTTAATGTGATATTTTGTTTATTGTGGTTAAAATAACCTATTTTGTCTTTTGTAGCTAAAATAACCACAAACCAACTTGCTAAAATAGCCTAGTATTCTCCATTTGGCAAGTGATATTTTTATCTAAAAAATCAAAAAATTATTATAAATTATCATATTATTCTATTTACTTTTTAAATATCATTTTATAAAAAATTAAAAAGTCAATTAAAATAATTAATTCCTTTAGGATTACAAAATAAAATTTTCAAAGAGTTTTGTTACCTTCCCTGTTTATGAGATGTATGGTGAGACATAAAGCCCGTCTTGTTGCATCTCTCTAATTATATAGTAAGGGAGTAAAGTCCTACATAATTAAGCTTTCGTTTGAAATGTGGATTGAATTTTTGACTTTTTAACTATTTTAACCTGAGGTTAAAAGTCTCGTTTGGGATAGACTTTTTGACTTTTTTGACTTTTATGAGAGAAAAAATGAAATAATTATAGTTTAAATGTGATATTTTGTCTTATTGACTTTTTAGTCTATTTTTTTTTCTTTTGTGTGACTAAAATAACCAAAGTAACCCATGCCAAACATAACGTAAATATGTAACAAATTAAAAATTAATGCCTATCATTCTAATCATTAAGAGTCAAATTATGAAAGCGCTATGAATAATTATCAAACATTTTCTATTTTGAAAACCCAACCTCTAACATTTCTGCAATAATTTTCAACCCCTTTTAAACAGGCAAGTATATTAAAAAAATGTCCGTATCCTCTAGATTAAGGGTGTCTAAAGTAAAATTATAAAAGAGAGTGGAAGGATGAGCGAGGAGGGCCACCTAAAGATTATAACATGGGACTTTGAACATCTCCAACGATACTGTTTATTTTTTTTTCCAAATTTTAGCTGAAAAGTGAATTCCATATTTTAGAGTCTCATCAAGTTAGGCCTGTTTTGGGGTGATTAAAAAAAATCAAAAAGTTAAAAAATTACTCAAAAAGTTAAAAAATTATCACTATTTACTAAAAAAAATTATTAAAAAATTAATTTTACACAAAATTAATTTTTAAACAGCTCTGACGTCCCAAAGGCGCAGCTAAGTTTTTGGAAAAATTGCACTGATTTAGGTGCACAAATAACACTGTGCTGTTCGGCTCGTGGGGGCCATCACGAGTCCTGTTTTAACAATCTGAACTGTTGAATATGTAAAACTCATTGAGTACTATATGCCTATAAAAAAATTACATTGATTAGATATTGGTAATTATATGATCAAATCAATTAAAATTTATAAAATAGATAGTGTTATAGTTAACGGTTGGAAAAAAAACTAATCTGATCAGATAGTTATCGATATCCGATTAACGTGATTTTTTACAAGCATATAGTCCTCGACGAGTTCTACACATCGAACAGTTTTGATTAGCAAAGCGGGACCCGTGGTAGGCCCCCACAGGCCGAACAACACCTTCAATTCACTGCCTGAAAAGTAAGGAACCATCTCCCTCCTACTCTACACACGCTGTCCCTCACTGTACAGCCTATTCCATCACAATCTTCTCCTATACACTAATTTATACAATTTTTTAATATACATTTTTTCGTAAAAAGTCAAAAAGTTATCCCAAACAACTATTTTTTTTCTTAACTTTTTAGTCCAAAAGTCAAAAAGTACACTTATTTATGACATTCCAAAAGTGCACCATGTGATATGAGATTTTATTTTTATAGAACCGAAATACATCTGAAATCTCACTAATAATAATAACTTTCGAACAATATCAGTTTGTTTCCCCAAGCACAGTTCAAGTGGGTGAAAATATATGTACAACAACAATTATTCAAATAAGAATCAAGAGCTCATTTCTCCATTGATGACTTAAACCAAGAAGGACAAGAGGACATGTAAAATAATCAATTAAGAGGGAGCGAAGAGCGTACAATTATCGATTACACCTCTCTCTTCATCTCAAGCACTGCTGATCCCTATTCCTGCATCTCCATAAGCCCAGTTAGGTTTGGCGGGGATTTGGCCATTCTTGACTGGATAAGAAGCCTCCATTGCAATTATGCACTTGCCAGTGTGAGTGTTAGCCACATTACGCTCTGTGTGAGTCGATTTTTGACCACATTGCCAAACAGATACTCAGCTGGAGAACACAAGCAGAATAGATCAAGCCCGAACGACCTGTCACAGAAAGAAGAGATTCTAGTGGTGGTTCGTCCATCTGGGAGCACTCCGACGATCAAGTCAGTTATCTCTTAAAGATAACAAAAATGCTTAACTCACTATTCAGAATACAAAAAGTGTACCTTAAACCCATGAGGGTGCCTCTCTTTTATAGCCAACACTGACCTAATCTCAATAGAAGCCTAGCTCCAATGGATTCTGTCTCAATGCTAATCCTGGACTCCTAGTTAGATTGGGATAAACTCTCTAAAAGTCTTATCTTTATCCAAACTGAAGTCCTCTCCAATTCTAGGACTCTTGCCCTTATCCACTTATCCCGGATGCTGGTATCTTCGCAGATAACCTCGGCCTAACCGAGATTACCTCGGCGTCAAGTCAAGGACACGTAGCACCTCGGCTGGCACTTCGGTGCCACCTTGGCCACGTGTTGCTATCCAACAAATATGTCCTTATAACTGCCCCCTAGGTTCTATTACCTCAGTATCCTGAGGTGATGGAACCTACATCTTTTAGCCATATAGCACGTCGGCTAAGCTTGTTCTATCCTTTATTACCGAGGTCATAATTCGTTGGCTTAATACGACCAAGACTTATAGTCCGTTTTCATCAATGCTCTAGAACCAATAACCAAGTTTGTTCAAGTTTCTCAGCTGAAACCGTCCCCCTAGCCGAGGTCCTGCTCCATTAAATCAAGAACTCCAAGAGTTTCTTCACATGTATGAGCTGTCACGCACAGTTTTTCAACCGTTTCTGCCACGCGTCTTTCCCCTACTGAGTCGTACCTAACACGTGCCATTAAGTCGCATCGCACTTGCGTGTGCCGTCTGACAAGCACGTCGTCCTAGGCATAGTAATTGCATTTTTGCCGCCATTTCATGTGTTTGATCAAAACCATATCTCTCTCTCCGTCTTTTCACTTTTTCACCATCATTTTTGTGCAAACTCTCTCTCTCTACTCTCCCAAATCCGCCATAGTTTCAAGTTCTTAAGCTCTGCAACTACTTCCATTCTTTCCCTCCGGCGAAGCTTTTGCTGATCTTTTCCGATTGCTGTCATTATCTAACTCCGGCGTACTCAACACCGGCTTCACTTCTCTGGTAAGCCACTGCTTCCCTTCGTTTCAGTTTCTTGTTTCTCAAACTGTTACGTTTTTATACTGCTACTGTGACTTCATTCATGTTCTTAAATCTTCATTTATGTTGTAAATTTTTCCTTGCTTGCAATTTGTTTATGGATATATACACGTATTCACACACTTGTTCAATTTGCCACTGTTTTTGGCCTCGCACTCTTGTACACACTCTGTCACAGCGTTCTTGATAGTTCATCACTATATTTGATTATGAATCATTGTTCTTGTTTCCGTTTTCTGTGTCTTTTCCAGATTCTTACCTTCAATTCTTGTTTCCATAGTCTTAGGCTTGGGATTTGTTGTAGAACTCACGAATTTTAGGAAAAAATGAAACAAACTTCACCTAGATCCTAAAAAATTCTCGCCCTAGCATTCGTCTAGGTTTTGCTAAGATCTCTCAAATCTTCACAAAATGCTTCCTTATAAAATCCAACACCTTCCCCCTAAGCCGACGTCATGGGTATGTGGAGGTATAGGGTAGACACCCCAACTAAGTTAGAATATTTCAAGCAGGAGTTTGCCATTCCTGCCGACGTTCACCTGAGGTTGGCAGGGGAGGAAGACTCCATCATGCCTAACGGGAACTTCATGCCTTTCCCTGTCGTAGCCTTTATAGAATGTGGACTCAAGTTTCCACTTGACATCCTTTTCCGAGAAGTCGTCCATTACTACAAATTGAACCCAATGCAGCTTGCCATTAACTCTTACCGAGTTATCAACGGTATAATTGCCTTAGCCAAAAAAGAGAACGCTAGGGTTACTCTTGCCGACATCTAGTACTGCTACACCATGTGTGGCCTTAAGTTAGAAAAAGGCTATATCTACTATCTCAAGCCGAGATTGACGCAATACAAACTCATCGCCGACCTCCTTGATTCCAACAAGGGCGCCGGGGACGATTATTTCATCGTCTCGGGCAACTAGGAATTCTCGCTAGATAAAGACCTCCATCTCTATCCCTTGAGCCGATCAGTTTTTAAAGAGGGTAATGGTAAGAGCCAAGAGTCACCTTACTTGCTCTCAAGTCTTTAACACTTTGTTCCTTCTATATATGTGCTAATGTCTGTTTTTTCTTGCAACTTTCCCTTAACCACCGAAGGATTTTCGCAAGTCCTTCTTTCTCAGCAAGGACTTCAAAAAGCTGTTGAACTTGCCAATCAATCGGCACAAGGCTCCTCTGCTCCTGAATTTTATCCCGACTTACAAATCTGTACTTCTCGACGTCCTAAGAAAAAGCAAGTCTCCTCCTTCAGCAACAACTCCACAAGCTGAATCGTCAAGGCTTGACTAAGGATCAACATTTGATCCAGCAGAGCAGCTATCAACCTCGACTCCACAACTAATCCCACATTCCCAACGCAAACGCCAACGTCGAACTGTAGCCGCCGCCGAGATGGATCGTAAGAAGGCTGTAGCGGACGACCTTCTAGCTGACATCCCCACCACTGTCACTGCACAACTATCACCATTCCAGTCTCAGCCAAAGGTGAAACCAAAAAGGCAAAAGAAAGCCCAACCTAAGGCAACGGTAACTCAGATTGACTCTGAGGACACCTTGTCAATCTCCAAGATAGTTGAGGCGGAAAAAAGTGCCTCCGCTGTCGAAAAGAGGCTTGCCGAGGCTGCTCCCTCTGAGTCAACGCGGTCAAAGAGGCCGAGGTCTGAATCCGTGACAACCTCGAGATCTATGTAATCCGATGCCCCTTAGACCCCTCCAATCACCATCGAGGACAAGCCGGTCAGAGTCGGCGACAGTGTGACTGATATCGAAGTCGGCGTTGCCCTTGCTACGGCTTTGCTCCTTCCAAAAGACCTTGAACGCAACGCCGAGGTCAGTGAATATGAAAACTTCGCTCTAATGTTGCAGCATTTCGTTCAAGTAAGCCCTTAACACTTTGTATTTTACATTCTCTATTTTTCATACTTAGAAAATTTTACTAACTTTTGTTTTGTCCATTTCTTCTAGGCGATTTAGCATGCCCACTCCTTCGCAATGCAAGCCTTCAACATTAAGAAGGAGTTGGCCAACAAGGCCAAGGAGGCTGCTGGTTTGCAGAAGACCATTAATAGGGCTGATGTCAAGATGAAGACTCTGATAGAATAGGCCAAGGAAGCCAAGAAAGCTCAGAATAAGGCCGAGGAGAGGGCTGGGGCCGTTGAAGCCATTGCCACAGTCCTCGAAGCCGAAAAGAAAGTGGCAGTAGACGCTCTCCCGGGAACTCTCCGATATCCGCGCTGTGAGGGCGCGAAATCTCGTTTTGTTCTGAGCTACTACAGTTCAGACTCAATGTCACGGTTCTTAATTTGATCTTACAAAGTGCAATGTAAGATTGATAAATCACCAAAGAGTCCAAATCCGGCAAATCGTTTTGGAAAACTGATTTGTTATAAAGAAGTGCCAAACATTGACTGCTTTGCTAGATACAGAGTCGCTACCTAAATATTTTATTTTGGGGGAATTTAGGAAACCCTGACTCGTGCCTAAGGCCACGTGTCCGTCATCACCAAAGTTACCTCGGCTCGGGAACTTGGGTACGAGAGGAGAAGGTCATGCAATGAGCACCCCCGCTCGCCCGATCAAAGATCGGCCTGTACTAAGCATAATATTTTGTTTTTGAAAACACATGTGCTCTTATTCTGGTTATTAAACCTAGAATTACTATGTGTTGTGCACAGCACACAAGTATAGACTAGATCGCCTAAGTTGGAACAAAACATTGCATATCCGTTTGTTTGAAAGTGGTTTGAAGTTTGCTACTGGCAAGTAGGCTAAAACAGGGACTTGATGAATTATTCCAATTCAAGCAATCCAACCTTCACCCACAAGTATTCAAGTAGTTATATCAAATAAGCAGTTAGCATCATGGCAAGCATGCTTTCATGGCAATCAATAACACACATGCAGTATGTTAAAGCGTAAACACTCATAGTGTACTCCGAGCCAAAACAAAGAATTAGTTAGAAATCATGCAAGATCCTAGTTCATGTTAAGATGGATAATGCAGCACATGCAAAAATGCAACTCAGATAGGCTCGGCTATTCTAAGATGTCATGTGAAATGCAACTTGGTAACATGCCTTTGAACACGTATTCAAGTAAATGTATTGAAATACAATGCGGTTAGTATGATGCGCCGAGCCCGGTGCATGCAAAACAGATGAATGAATGCACGCATGCAAACATAAGGTATGCTAATTTGAAATATGCCATAAAACTAACCATCGTAAGCGGTTAAGTAAAACGGAGAAAGAAATGGAGGTTGGAAGACATGCATCACACACACGCACGCTTATTACAACAGTTGGCCCTCTCGAGGGAGAGACCGAATAAGAAGCTAACTAGCTAATCTAAGCTAATTAAACTAATTATTACAACATAAATTAATTAACTAATCCTAGTTAACTAATTATTATAAAACAAATTGAAATAGCTAAACGCATTAACTATTAAAGGTACAAACCAAAGCATAAGCTAGCTACCTAAGCATGGCAGCTAAGGGAAGCAATAAAACAGGAGGTTCTCAGAGGGAGAAGACTGGATGCATGCCCGGTCGCCTCGTTCGGAAATCCAATGCGATGCCCCGATTTGCCTTTGTTTTCAATTATCTTCGGAACCTTGCACCAAGCTCCAGATAGCTTCTAACACATCTTGGGAACCTGTAGGAGGGTGGTCGACCAGTTGTTGGTGTCTGAAGCCATGGCCGACCACCTATCTTTTTTAAAAGCCAGGAAAAGTGGTCGGCCAGCTAGTTTTTCTGGCTGGCCGACCAGTTGTTGCTGCTGAACTGCAATTTACTGCAACAGAGAGCAAGAAAGGGCATTGCAATGTATTTGCAAGATATGTGTGCACAACCACTCTCCCAATCATGTCATGAGTTCAAGGGAGTGTGGTTCTCGACCCTCGGGCCACCAATCACGCATTTCAATGCATGATGGCCGATAGGCAAAGTTGCACAATTCAATATAAAATGAATGCACAAGTAAACACATAAAGCCTAAAACCCTATCATGTATGATCAAGAGTGTCGGCGACCGGGAATTAAGGCACGTTTCATCACTTCAAGTATAAAACGTCTCTCTTTTCCCGTGTTTGGACTAACACCTATTCCAAACACAATGCAAGCAACTAATATGGCAAACATGTAATGCAACTACATGGCATACACAATGCAAGGGACAATCATGCAATAACATGCAATACAACATGATCAAACTACCAATACAAATGGCATGCAAACAATGCTAATACATGCATACACAATGCAATGCTACAAGGGCAACTTAGCAATGTTAGGAACATGCATACTCAATGCAAGGAACAACTTGGCATGCACAATGCAAAGGACTACATAGTACACAATGCGAAGTAAGATAAGCATGCAAGCAACATGCAAGTGAACATGCTAAATGGACTTAAACCAAAAGGGGGTAGACCTCAGTCATGCCCAAATCAGTGGCCAATGGTGATAAAATTAAGGCACATGAAGCACATATAAGCATGCACAATGCAATGGCCTATCAAAGAGGCCTAAGAGTACAACTCTCGAGAGTGCTCAAAGAGTGACAAAAGTGGAAGTGCAGCAACACTAAGTGCACTGAAATGAGGTAAGAAATGATGCCAAATCATTCAAACAAAGCAAGTGAAGCATGCAAGAATCCTAAAGCATGAAAGCTAACAAAGAGGATTACTCTAGGGACATGCAATACATGGCACAAATGCATGAATCAATCATGGATAGAGCTGAAATAGGTTAAAACATGGACCAAAACATGCTAAGATGGAGGCTCAAAGACCTAGGCATGCAAGCATACAAGCTAGGCTACAAGTAAGGCAACAATGCACAATACTCAAAGGCATTCAAAGCATGAAAGAAATAGGAACATGGCAGTCCTAAATGCTTTGAAATGTTATGTTAAGTGATGCCAAATCATGTATACAACACAAATGAAGCATGCTATGATGCTTAAAGCTTGAAGTAAGCAAGAGCACTTGTACTATAGCTATACAAAACATGAAGCATATGGCTAAGGCAACCCAAAACAGTCCTAGAACATGTCAAAATGAGTATAAAATATGCATAGAAGGAAGCCAAAACATGCTAGCATGAGGGGCATAAGACATGATGCATACAAGGTAAATAAGGTGGATTACACTACACTTATTAAGACAAAGCATGGGATGACTTAACCAGCAAAAATCAGAGTTATATCATGGCATAATAACCCCAAAAACACACTGAAATGATGGCTCGCAAGCTTAAGCATGAAGGCATACACAATGACTCATGCTAAGGCATAAAGGGGCCAACCCAACGCATTGAAAGAGCACAAAAATGTAAGTGCAAGACCATGAAACATGGACTGAAATCACATTATAAATGATGCCAAATCATTCAAATAGTCCAAGTAATACATGCTAGTGGACTTGATGCACAAAGCTAGCAAGCTAGATTGAACTATGGCTATACAAAGCAAGTCATGCATGGCTAAAACAACCAAAATCAGAGCTAAAGCATGTTAAAACATGGACAAAACTTCTTGAAGTTAAGCCAAAAACATCCTAGAATGACATGTCAAAGCATGATGCATGTTAGGCTATTTCATGGAAATGCACTACAAGTGCAAAGAGCATGCAAAGGCTAACCAAACTAAACCCTAACAGAGGTATGACATGGCAAGACATCACCAAAAATATGCTGAAATGGAAAGAAAACAAGCTAGAACGACATGCTACTTCATGAAGCATACAAGACTAGCTTGTGTGATTTACACTACAAGTGTATTAGGCATGCATGGAGTGACAAAACCAAGCAAAAACAGTGGCATGCCATAGCAAAATAACCACAAATACAAGCTAAGATATGGCCAACATAAGCTTAACAAACATACTCACACATGAGGCATTCAAGACAAGTATTGAAGACACAAGGAGAGGGGATGACCCTCTCCCATTTGGTACCTCAAAACACCCTTCCCACCACTGAAATTCCTCTGAGTTTCAGTGGTGAGAATGCCAAAACAAGGTGGTTCCAAAGGCTCACAAAGAAGGCACAAAAGCAAGGCCAAACAAGGCCTAAAAGGGGGTAAACAACCCCAAACACAGAAGTGACCTTAAACAAAGATCTAAAGCACACAAAAACATAACTTTTTGCAGTAGGAAGTTAAGCTTAAAACAACATGCAAGAGGGTCCAAAAGCTTAAGCAAAAATGGGGGATTTAAGGGTTAAAGACTCACCCTTGAAAACCTTCTCTACTACTACAACTCCAGCAATCTCTTTGAGCTCAAACCAGCCCAAGAACACTAAAAACAACTTCAAGAAGCCTTAGCAACACAAGCAAGGTGTTTGAGTGTGTGTTTGTGTGTTAAAGTGAGACAAAATGACACTTTTATGCACAAAATAAGATCAAACAATGAGATATAGATACAAAGCTATATGTATCACTCCTAACTCTAATTTCTGAAGCTAGAGGAGGGAGGAGATGGTTCTCTCTTATAGAGAACCAAAAGCAAAGCTTCTTGAGGAAGCTAAGGTTCAAGGCAATCCCTCCATACACATGTATGGAGGATAGCTTCAGTGCCCTCCAGCTGTGCCAGCTGGAGGAAAATATCTCCAAAAAGGTGGCAAAAAGCAGCCGACCACTTAAAGTGGTCGGCCAGCTACTTCAAGTGGTCGGCCGACCACTTTAAGTGGTCTCCCAAGAAGACAACTGGTCGGCCATGGTGGGAGATGATCAGCACACTAAAAACAAGCCAGGGGTGGGGTGGCCGACCAGAAAAGGTGGCCCAAAGACCCAGGAGACCAGTTGTCAGATCAGAAAACTGGCTGGCGAGAAGAAAAGTGGTCTCCAAGGAGAAATACTGGTCTCTCACCCTTGTACCACCTTCCAAACAAGGAAAACAAGGTTTGTACCAAAAACAAACCAAAACGAATGCACGACGAAAGTTCGGGAGGCAAAGTGCGCAGCCGGGAGCCTCGAAAACTAGCTGTCGAGCACCAAAAGTGGTTTACGACCACAAAAGTGGTCTCCCGAACCACAGTGGCCCTCTAGGCCAAGGAAACAAGGTGTGGTTCAAAAACCACACCAAATGGAGAACGTTAAACGATCCTGAGACAAGGCGCGCGGCCGAAGGCTCCGAAAATCGGAAACTAGTCTCCAAACAGGAAAAGTGGTCTACGACTGCGAAAAGTGGTCTACGACCACAAAGAGATGGTCTACAAAACCTCTCCCTCCCTCAGGCAAGGAAAACAAGGCCTGGTCCACAAACCGAGCCGAAGCACAAAGAGTTCAGAGGCTCGAAGGCAAGGTTCTCAGCCAAAACTCCGAAACCTCGAAACAAGCACAACATGCACTATCATCGAGTGCTTAACCGATGACGTTTGAGTCTTAAGGTCGGTCAAAAATGGGGTGTCTACAGTGGCCGAGGCAAAGACCGCTGAAGCCCAGGCTGAGCTCATTACTGCCCTAGCCACGAAGGACGCCGAGATCAAAGCGGCGGATAAAAAGGCGTGTGCCGAGGGGCAGCCGACGTCAAGGAAGATTACAAGAAACAAGTGAAGCAGACATGCAACAAGGGTTTCACTTTTGGTTGGATGGCTGCTCTGAAGGAGTTGGCTGTCCCTGAGGACTCTCCCCTCAAAAATGCCAATAACCTCGTTCTGCTATTCCCCCATACTCTAAGCCAATCCGAGGACGAGGCTAAGTTCGAAGAGGAAGCTGAGGTTGAGAAGACAGAAGAAGCTGCTGGGGCCAAGTCCCCAACTCTGAATGAGCAAGTCTTGGACTTGACTCAGGACGAGGAGGACGAGGTCTCGAAAGATGCCACCCCCGAGAAGACAACATCTGACGCGCATATCACCGAGAGGAGCATCGACCAGACTCTCCAAGAGATCGATGCCAAGCTCGAGGTTGAGAAGGCCACCGAGAAGTCTTCCCAACTGTCTTCTGGGGTTGAGACGCAATTCGCCGCTGACGTTAAGTAGTCTATTTTGATGATTTTCTCTATTTCTTGTACCTTGTACTTTTTTTCTTACTTTTGAAACAATGTAAGCTTTAATTTGGCCGACGTGCCACTTTTGTAATCTGAATAATTATCTTTCAATGTCAGGCCGAAGTGCCTTCTTTCCTTATCTGAATGCACTCTCAAATTTCTTCTTTCGATGTGATTGCATGTTTGTCTTCTTTTTACTCTTGTATGATTCTATACTTTGAATAATTTGCATGCCTTCAACATACACCTTAACTGTATAATCTTCTCGGTGTGGAATACTTCAGTTATACCCACTAACAATTTATCTCGGCTTTGACCTAACACTTGAAAATATTTTTTATAATATTTTCACAAGTGTTATTTACAACTTGCCACTTCACTCTTACTTACCAAGACTTCTGTCTTCCAATATCTTCCAAGTCTTAGAAAAATGATAATCTCGGCAAGTACATAAGTAATTCTTTCAATACAGCCTTGGCTTAACTTGTAAACGTTTCTTAAAAATTTCAACAAGTGTTAAACCAATCTTCCTTTAGCATAACTTCGGCTTAACTCAACTTGTAAATTATTTCTTAAAATTTCAACAAGTGTTAAACCAACTTTAGCATGTAAATTATTCTCCAACTCTCTGCCCCATAATGTGAACTTAAGTTCCACTTGGGTTCTCATTAAACATGACGTTTTGACCTAGTCGCTGAGGTCAGATTCAAATAAAGACTGGCCGAGGTTACTAACCTTGGTTTCTTTGTTAATCTGACTGATATGTACTTAGTTCCAATATGTGTCTGACTCTGCCGAAATGACAAGTCCAGGTTAATCTAACTTAGTTCAACTTTATTATATGCAAGTATAATTCAACTCTATCATATAATAAGTCTAAGTTATTCGTCATGTTTCAATCAGAAACATCACCGACTTAGTTCAACTCTATTATATGCAAGTATAATTCAACTCTGTCATATAATAAGTCTAAATCATTCGTCATGTTTCAATCAGAAACATCGCCGGCTTAGTTCAACTCTATTATATACAAGTATAATTCAACTCAGCTATATAATAAGTCTAAGTCATTCGTCATGTTTTAATCAAAAACATCGCCGACTTAGTTCAACTCTATTATATGCAAGTGTAATTCAACTCTGCCATATAATAAGTCTAAGTCATTCGTCATGTTTCAATCAGAAACATCGCTAAGTGACTGGTCAATTGTTTTACACAAGTTTGAGATCAAAAGTCGAGCTAAGATTTTATTAATTACTTCGGCTAATAACAAAAAACTTAAAAAAACAAGGAAATCTAATGATAGAAAAACTTCAGATTGCAAGTATTCTAGGGTCTTGGCAACTCTTGCTTTCACAGTCCTCAAGCCAATATGCCCCATTGCCCAATACCGAGATGATTCTATAGGGTCCCTCCCAATTCGGGCCAAGCTTGCCCTCTCTAGGATTCTTCTTGTTGCCAACGACCTTTCTCAGGACGAGGTCACCAACTTGAAACTCTCGTGGGTTGACCTTCCTATTATAAGCCTTAGCAAGCTGCTGCTAGTATGCCCCCAGCTGAATTGTTGCTTTCTCTCTTCTTTCTTCTAATAGATCCATATCTCGAGCCAGAAATGCCTCATTGATCCCATTTTCTACTCCCTGGGTTTTGATCCTTGGGATGCCAACCTGTAGTGGGATGACTGCTTCTGTGCCATAAGCTATGGCAAATGGGGACTCCCCAGTCGATCTTCTCGGCGTAGTCCGATATGCCCAAAGTACATTGGGCAGCGCTCTTCTACCCACTTTCTCTTTGCAGCTTCTAGCCTTTTCTTGATCCCATCCAAGATAACCTTATTGGAGGCTTCCGTTTGACCATTACTCTGAGGAAAGCTTGGGGTAGAGTAATAATTCTTGATTTTGTACTTTGCACAGAAACTCTTGATTAGCTTACTGTCAAACTATGTATCATTGTCTACTATTATTGCCCTTGGGATCCCAAACCTGGTGATGATGTTCTTCCATATGAAGTTTTTCACATCAACGTCCCGAATTCTTGCGAAGAGTTTAGCTTCTACCCACTTGGTGAAGTAATCTGTTGCTACCAACAGGTACTTCCTTTGTCCAGTTGCTTGAGGCAGTTATCCAACAAGATCCATGCCCTATTGGGCAAATGGCCAAGGGCTGGATACTGGGTTTAAGTCTGCTGCTGGTTGATGTATCAAAGGTGCAAACCTCTGGCACTTCTCACACTTCTTGACATAAGTTTCAGCGTCTTTTTGCATGTATGTAAGGCCACCAGTACCCCTGAGTGATGGCTCTATGAGCAAGTGACCTACCCCCAACGTGGCTTCCACATACTCCTTCGTGTATTTCATACAGAAAGTTTTCAACTTGTGAAGGATGCATACACCTCAAAAGGGATCCAGTAAAAGACCTTCTGTAGAGATGTCTTTTTGCTGTTAGACTGAACCTTGCCGACTTTAGTCTGATCTTGTGCGCTTTTTTGTAATAATCAGGCAGTTTCCTATCTTTAAGGAATATTATTATCGCATCCGTCCAACTTGGTCCTAACTCCACACACATTGCTTCATGCTCTGTGTTCAGTGGTTCTATGCTTGGACTTGACAAGTAGTCAACCATTATCGTCCTTGCCTCTCCAGGCTTCATTGCACTAGTCAGGTTGGCCAGAGCATCAGCATGGCTGTTGTCATCTCGGCTAACCTGCTGTAGTCGGCAATTTTGAAATAAGGCTACCAGTTTGCCCACCTCCTTTACATAGGCCGACATCCTTTCATCTCGGGCTGCATATTCGCCTGTTGCCTGGTTGACTATAAGCTGGGAGTCACAGAAGACAATTACCTTGTCAGTTTCCATTGTTACTGCCAGTTTTAATCCTGCAATCAGTGCTTCATACTCTACTTCATTGTTTGAGGCCTTAAACCCCAAACGAATAGATTGTTCCAGTATCTGCCCATCTGGCGATATTAGTACTACTTCTGCCCCTGCTCCTTCTTGGTTTGAACTCCCACCAACAAACAACTGGAAGGAGTCGCCGATGTAAATGCTGCAGGGCCTAAGTTTCTCTTCTTTCCTTTGCTCTGCTATCCCCAGTTGGGTTTCTCCTGGTTCACTTGGACGTCATATACCGCGGCTCAACGGAGCCTGATGTATGACGGCATCCGGTGTGAACTCAGCCACAAAGTTGACCAAGACTTGGCCTTTGATTACTGTTCTGGGTCTGAATTCCAGGTTATATTGGCCTAAGGCCACTGCTCATCTAGCTATTCTGTCTGTCAGATCTCCCTACTGCAACAGGGACCTCAAAGGATGTTCAGTTAACACCACAAGCTTCTTAGAAGCCATTACTAAAGCCAGTGTCAGCTTCTCCAAGGGAACGTATCTGGTCTCAGCGTCTACTAGGGTTTTACTCACATAATAAACTGCCATTTGCTCTCCTTTTTCTTCTCTGATTACTACTGCACTCACTGCATGTTCTGAAACTGCCAAGTTTAAAAACAGCTCTTCTCCTGGTATTGGATTTGAGAGAACTGGAGCTGTGGTCAAATACTTCTTCAAGTAGGCTAAGGCGACTTTGCACTCTTCGGTCCATAAGAAGTCTGTGGCTTTCTTCACTAAGCTGAAGAAAGGTTTACATTTATCAGAGCTTCTGCTTATGAATCTATTCAGCGTTGCAGCCCTTCCAGTCAACATCTGCACTTGTTTTGCCGATGTTGGGCCCTTTAGTTCTAAGATGGCTTTGATTTGATTCGGGCTTGCCTCAATGCCCCTTCTGGTTACCAAGTATCTCAAGAACTTACCAAACTCAACTCCAAACGCACACTTCGATGCATTGAGTCGGAGCCGATATGTTTTAAGGATGTCAAAAACTGCCTTTAAGTTTTCCAGATGATCCTCAGGTTCCTTGGTCTTCACGACCATGTCACTTATGTATACCTCCACTGTTCTGCCAATTAGATGTCTGAATATCTTGGTCACCAGTCTCTGGTAAGTTACTCCTGCATTTTTCAACCCGAAAGGCATCACTCTATAGCAATATACCCCTCTTGGGGGTGATAAATGCAGTCTTTTCCACATCTAGGGGGTACATAGCTATCTAATGGTATCCCTTGTGGGCATCCAGGAAGCTTATCATTCCATGCCCTGAAGTGGCATCCCCCAATTGGTCAATCTTGGGTAACGAGAAACTATCTTTGGAACAAGCTTTGTTCAGGCTGGTGAAGTCCACACAGACCCTTCACTTCACATTCTTTTTCTTCACGACGACCGTGTTTGATAGCTATGTTAAGTAGTTTACCTCTCGAATGGTTCTGGCCTCCAGACGTTTGCCCACTTCCTCTTCTACTGCCTCAGCATGCATCAACGCCGGCATCCTTACTCACTGGATTACAAGTTTGGCCGACCTGTCCACATTTAGTCTATGGCAAGTGACCTCGGGGTCAATGCCAGGCATCTCGTATGGTGTCCAGGCAAACATTTCAATGTTTGCTCTCAGGAACGTCTCTAGCTCTTTTTTCTCTTCCTCGGCCAAGCCCGAGCCAAAAAGGAAGAAGCGTTCTTCATCCCCTTGCTGGACAAGGATTTTCTTCAAGGCTTCTTCACTCTTCTTGGCTGGCTCTTTGCCAACGTCCTCCAAGACCTCTATGTCCTCTTCCTCTATCTCTGCTTTTTTTGTTTCTTGTATGTTGCACATTGCTGCCATGGAGCAATTTTTTGCCTGCACCTGATCCCCTCTGACCTCTATTCCATGCTCTGTTGGGAACCGCAATAGCTGATGCAATGTTAAGGGAACAACCCCCATTGCATGCAGCCATGGCCTTCCCAAGATAGCATTGTAAGGGGAGGGAGGTGTCGATTATGGTGAACTCTGTTTTTATCTTCTTGGTGCCAGCCTGCACCTCCAAACTTACCGCTCCCAAGGGCCACGTTGGCGTGCCGTTGAACCCAACCATTGGGCCATTGGACTGCTCCAAATCATCTTGTTGAATGCCAAGCTCCTTGTAACACCTGCCATACATGATGTCACAAGAGCTGCCCTGGTCAACTAAGATGCGCTTCACATGGCACTCTCCAATCTGGAAGGAAATTACCAAGGTATCGTTGTGTGGATGCTGCACCATCTCTAGGTCGTCTTCAGTAAAGGACACCACTGGTCCCTGGCACTCGTCTGCCCTAGGTCTTTTTTGACGGACCTGGTACAAATGTTGTAAGTGCTTTACCTTCTGAGTCTCCCCACGTATTTCGTTCTCATTGACGTTCGAGTAAATCACATTGATCACTCGAGGTCCGCCTGCCTACGGTTGCGATGCTGGGGTGGCGCTGTTACCGGTGCCTGGGGCAGTCTTGCCTGCTTTTCCCTTGTCGTGGCCTCGTCTACTAGGTCCCTTAAATGGCCCTGTCTTACCAGGTCTTCCAGATGTGCCTTCAGGGCTCTGCACCCCTGAGTCAGATGTCCAGCTTCATTGTGGTAAGCATAGTGCTTGCCAAGGCTTCTTCCCATTAATTCGCCCAGCACCCTTGCTGGTGCTCTCTAATAGGGCTGATTTCGGATTTTCTCAAGACTTTGTAAACCGGGGATTCAGAATACAGTTGTGACTGCCTGTGCAGCCCTTAATCCTATCTCTTGTTTGCTGTACCCAGAGTTACCTTGGCCTCATTTCGGCAAGCCATTTTCCTTCTCTTTGTTTCGATGCCTTTATCCCCGACGTGTCTTCCTCGGCTCTTGCGTATTTCTCAATTCTGGCCATAAGCTCTTCCATACTTTTTGGCAGCGTCCTTTGCCAATGATTTCTGGAGCAGACAATCATCGTTTAGGCCGTTCTTAAAAGACACGACCGCTACCTCTTGGTTACACCCTGGTATTCGGTTGAACACCTCATAATATCTCTTGGCATAGGCCCTAAGGCTTTCATCCTCATTGATTCTCAAAGCCATCAGGGAGTCCACCCTCAACGGCTGTAGTTTGTTTGTCACAAACCTGGCCACAAACATTTCAGCCAGTCCCTCCCAGGATTTCACAGTTCCTTTTAGCAACTTGTGAAACTAGTCCGATGCAATTTCCCCGAAGGACGAGGGGAATACCTTACAAAGCAACGGCTTGTTCCAGTGTACAATGCCATTGAGTTCAAGTACAAGCCGACGTAAAAGTTGGGGTCCGACTTACCGTCGTATATTTGGAATCTCGGCATGTTAAACCTCTTTGGGGCTTCGAATTTGTTCAATTCTACAGAGAACAGCGTTCTCGGTTTGACCGGGGAATTTACCTCGGCATCTTGTCGCTTCCTCTATAGGTAATCCCTCAAATCCTCTTTGGTCCGTCCAGGAGCTTGGCTATCTCCTGATTTCAGCCTTTTCGGTGCACTACTTCTAGTGTCATTATGTGTCCTTTTGGACATCCCTCTATTAGTCGTGTCGAAATAGAGTTCCTTTCCCTGGACATCCTGATGTTCTTTGGTGAAAGCTTCTTTGGTTCGACGTGTCTTCTAGGATTCTTTTCTCGTTGATTCTCTATGCCCGATCTCCCGTGAAGGCCAGTGAGAATGTCCCTTGGTCCTGTCGTGCTGAGGGGCTGCAAGAACTGTTTTCTGCCCCCTTTTCGAGCATCTTTCTTGACCGCTGGAATCGGGCGTATCTTGTAACGGGAATGGTGGCTGCATGACGTTGTTCTACGTCACGAAATTGACGACCGTTTGTAGGTCCACCAATTTGTTCGTGTGAGACCAGGAAAATCCTCTCACATGGATTGTAGAGATCCAACGAAAAGATAAGCTTTGCCCTTGTATATCTGCAAAGATGAACATAGTCGGCGCCACCCAACCGAGGTTACCAGCCGAAAACACTCCGATGATAAAATTAGTCACTGAAATCTGAGAAGACATCTCTAGAGAAAGAAGTGATTGTGTGATATATGGCAGAGAGAGATAAGGCATACCCCATCTTCTGGGATGCCCCCTTTATATAGATGAGGGGGTGATATTTGTTTGGGTTGGACCCATTATAGGCCTTCTTTAAGTTAACCCCAATAAGCTAATCTATATTTTTTCTGGCTCCCACAATTGCCCCAAAACTTTCATTGTCTGCGGTAGAAGGAATGAGAGTTTTTATTGCCGAATTATGCTGTTCAAATAGATGTTAGATCTCATGACAAATAATACATTTGAAAATGAGTAACATGAATGAATGACTGGATGAATGCATGTAAGTATGAATGTATGTATGGATGAATGTACGAATATATGTATAACTATTTGTATATAAGGGAGAGAGATTAAATAAATGTTGGCGATCATAGTATGAAATTATATCATATGAATTCTAAACAAATCATAACGATGGGCCACGGTATTGTTACCCCCAAGCAAGAGTCGTAAGCCGCGGTATTATGACCCCCGGGAGAAGGTGTGGGGCCGCAATATTATAACCCCCAGACGAGGGTATAGTATATTGCCGAGTGTGAAGAGCGCTTCAAAATATGGACTTTCGTGCCGAGCTAAACATATTTCTATGTGCCGAGCACGAAAATGATGACTTGAACCAAATAATGTAGATTAAATAAGGGAGATATATTAGCTAAAAAATGGACCATGGTATTATCACCCCCAGATGAAGGTGTAGACCTGCGGTATTATAACCCCCGGGTGAGGGTGTAGGCCTCGGTATTCTAACCTCCGGGCGTAGGTGTAGGCCGCAGTATTCTAACATTTGGGCATAGGTGTAGGCCCGCGGTATTCTAACCCCCGGGTGAGGGTGAAGGTCTCTGCTGATGGCGCTCTGTGCCGAGTGTGAAGATTACGCTATACTCGGAGGCTTTTGTTGATTTTAAGTGGTGATCAAGTGCCAATACTGCAAGGATTTTTTTAGATATTAGGCCAACTATTTAATTGCCAAGTAAAATTTGGGTCAATTAGCATTGCTCGGTTTGCGTTTAGTCCAATGTAGACTTGCCCCATTGCTTTTGAATAACAAATGTTAGTCGAAAGAAATGCATATTGGACTTGCCCCATTGCCTGATGTTGCGGGGAAGATTCGGCTTTAGTAAAATGATGGCGCGCAGAAATATGTGAATTGCCGATTGCCAAATGCAAACGGCCGACTACCAAGTGTGTAATGTATTGCCCCAAAACTAGCGTTTGCTTAGAGCAGTGTAAAAAGGAGCGGGAGTTTGTAACTCAAGTAAATTTTCTTGTAATGTTTCTACCAAGTTGGCTGATATGCATGCATATCAAAGGTGCCGAGATGATGATCGACTGATGTGCCCTAATTAGAGAGCAGAAAATTGACTAAAATGTCCCAATGGGCAACAAATGGCCAAGGTAACAAAATGAGTGATCGGGGAAGACAAAGGATTATTTCCTAACCCCAAGATCCTGCTACTGAAAGTGCATGCCGATCGGGTATGATGTGACCGCTGATTTTGCATTTAATATTCTCGATTGGTCGATGTATTGAGCTCGATATGCGACTCAAAATTTGCAGAATTAGACCACGGATGTGTTCAGAAGGGTCCAAATAGTTAGAAATAACTATGGGATCGCTACAATCGGACTCCTGATGGCATAGTTATAGCCAAAATAGAACTGAGAGCTTAGATCAGCAGGGTGTAATTCAGTCGTGAAGTACAGGATAATTTTTGCATGGGCTGGCTGGGTTGTCTTCTCCAGCGAAGTAACTTACTTTCTAGGCAAACTTTGATAGGCTCGTATGGCTTCGTTTGAGCTCCGATTTTGACGCGGTTTATGGCGTTGGACTCGTCTCGATGAGGACTTCACACTGGTATAGTCAAAGCTTGAGTTTGACAATTCTGAAAAATGTCAATTGCTGGAAATTTAGTCTATTTCGCAACTGTCAGCGGCCTGTGGTTCGTTCGTGGCTCTTATAGTCGGTGATTTTGAACTTTTTGAGCCGATGTGAATCCTGTGGTAGGTTCAGATATGAATTTCGGCAAGCCGAGATGCTAGTTTTACACCGAGATAGTAGTGCCAAGCAAGATTGTGGTTTGCAGTTAATGTACGTGTGCCGAATAAAGTTTACCGAAGCCGAATAATATTGCTGAAACCGAGTTGATAATTTGTGGCGTTGATAAGCAGTTGATAATATGCAAAGTTGATAATTTTTAATCAATTGATAATATGCCGAATGAAAAGCCGAATTGTAAAGTTCAGCAATATTACGGTATGTGTTGCCAAATAAATTTCCGAAGCCGAATAATGTTGATGAATAATGAATGTGTTAGATGGATGGGGGAATGTATTTAGCAAAAGAGCTTGGTGCACATTGTTGGCTATGCATTTGGCGGCGAGAAATCGAAGCCGTTCTCGTGGCCATGGTGGTCAGAGAGCTACCGAGTAGGTTCGTAGCTTTGCCGAGCAATGTGCTGAGTTTCGGCAGTGCCGAGATGCATACGCATGGTCTCGAACGTTGTAACGCTGCTGACTAGCCTCGTTGAACCACTCCATTATTCGTAAACTTATGATTGGCAAGTCTATAATAACCAATGTGTTGCTGAGAGCGATGGATGAGCTGCAATGAACTGGCAAGTTGGGCAATTGTGATGCCGAGTAAGGGATTATGCTGAGTAATGTTGCTTGGTAATGATGTTGCCAAATTCCAGAGTCATCCTTTGGCTTGCTCTGGCAATTCCTTTCGCATTACTTCGGCATAGCCTCACTTTGGCACAATTAGCGTGGTTCATGTTGGTTCATATTATCTTCCGCACTATTTGAACTCTGAGCAACTATCACAAGTCTCTAGCACTAATACATGCAATGTATAATATATAAACAAACTCCAAAAAATGTTAATTTTTGAGTTTTACTGCAACCCGTTGAATCTCAATTTTTTTGGGAGAAAATAATTAATTATGGAGCAATATTTCTTCAAAAGCAAGCCCAAATATTAAGATAATTAGGCACCGAGAAGTCTAACCGGGTAAGCAATGTTAGCCGAATAATGATACCGAGCAGATTCAATGTAGGTAATGGAAAAATTTGATGGTATAGCAGAGGCAAATTTGATGCATCCATACTTGAGTGTACCAAACAATTTGGTGTCCTCACGGTTGCTGTATTGGATTTTATTTATTTATTTTTATGTTGATTTATATTCATTCATTAATTTATCTTTTATTTATTTATTTTTATTTTTTATTTTTTTTAAATTTTTTTTTAATAAATGTAAGCAACAAATATCTGTACATATATCTATAAACTTAGTCAAGTCATTTAATAAAGGTTAGACACCTGTGAGTCTAAGTATACATAGATAGAAGAAATAAATTGAATATGGTCGAACAACCTTGCTGAATTGCTGAAAAGATGCTCTCTTTTAAGAAAAGTGAAACCCATTGGTAGAGAGAGAAAATGGAGATGCAAAAGTAGACCATGAATTCCATGTTGTTTTAAAACTTTTTGATAAGATGCACAATGAACAAAAAGTTCTATTTTGTAAGCACAAACATATGTATATCTAATCCAAGAACCAATTTGCAGAGAGCAAGATCAAATTTTTACTTACAAGAACATATTTGCTCATCTCTTCGTTGAACTCTTGCAGACGTTTCCCACAAACGGCGCCAATTGTGAGACTAGGAAAATCCTCTCACATAGATTATAGAGATCCAACAAAAAGATGAGCTTTGCCCCTATATATCTGCAAAGATGAACGTAGTCGGCGTCACCTAACCGGGGTTACTGACCGAAGACACTCCGATGATGAAATTAGTCACTGAAATCTGATAAGACATCTCTAGAGAAAGAAGTGTTTGTGTGATATATGGCAGAGAGAGATAAGGCATACCCCATCTTCTGGAATGCCCCCTTTATATAGATGGGGGGTGATATTTGTTTGGGTTGGACCCATTGTAGGCCTTCTTTCAGTTAACCCCAATAAGCTAATCTATATTTTTTCTGGCTCCCACAGTTCGCCATTCCCTTCATCTCGTCATCCTTCCGTAGGCATCTATCTTTCCATACCTAGAGGTCGTCCTCGTTATAATACCTGCTTCGGTCTAATTTCTTCAGTACGTCGCCCTCCAGGCCGACGTCTTTCTCTCCAGGATTCTAATCCCGAGTTTCCTCTTTGCAATTATCCTCCTCTATGTTAGGGTCAATATGTTTCCCACTCCTAGTAGGAGTGTCGTCCCTAACCTTTTCTTTCTGTCCATCATTGGCCATCTCTTCTCCTTTCTTTCTCACAGACGGCGCCAAATTGTGTGAGTCGATTTCTGACCACACTGCTAAACAGATACTCAGCTGGAGAACACCGGCAGAATAGATCAAGCCCAAACAGACTGTCACAGAAAGAAGAGATTCCGGCGGTGGTTCGTCCACCCGAAGGCACTCTGACGATCAAGTCAGTTATCTCTTAAAAATAGTAAAAGTGCTTAACTCACTATTCGGAATACAAAAAGCGTACCTTAGGCCCATGAGGGTGCCTCTCTTTTATAGCCAGCACTGATCTAATCCCAATAGAAGTCTAGCTCCAATGGATTCTGTCTCAATACTAATCCTAGACTCCCAGTTAAATTGGGATAAACTCTCTAAGAGTCTTATCTTTATCCAAACTGAAGTCTTCTTCAATTCTAGGACTCTTGTCCCTTATCCGCTTATCCCGGATTCCGGTATATTCACAGAGAACCTCGGCCTAACCGAGATTACCTCGGCGTCAAGTCAAGGACACGTGGCATCTCGGCTGGCACTTCGGTGCCACCTTGGCCACATGTTGCTATCCAAAAAATATGTCCCCACACGCTTCATCCTGACATATCCATTCTCGCCCCAGCCAATTCCCCATGAATTCCTCACAATCTAGTAATCCAAGCCATTTTCTGTGCCATACCCAACCACAGCAACAGCAACAGCATGGTCCATTGCCGTCCCGCACTTACCGGTGAATATGCCTTGAGGAGATTTTAAGAGGAAGAAAAAAAAAAAAAAAAAAACCTGAGTTAAGAACCATTGCACAATTACTTCACCTTTCTTTTTCATTTTATTTTATTTTATTTATTATCCGGACTAGTCTAAAAACCAATATAAATATGCCTCTGAATTAAATGATGAAAGTTAGCAACTGCAAATAGATATTATGCAGATGCGATAATTTCAATAGCTAACTGATACCAAGACAACACATTACATAATTTCCAATAGTTAACTTACATAACTAAATTACTTGGCTTCAGTTGATTTGTGAATTTGCGCAGGAAAAGGAAACATAAAAGAAAAACCAATGAAATAGAAGCAAATTTTCGTTATCACATTTGTCTTTTCTTTTCATTTCCTTCCACAATCCTAAATTGAAACACAACGTTAAGACTATGTTTAGTTCATTTATTTGAGTAAAGATTTGTAAAGTGAAAAGAAAAGGGTAAGTAAAATATATATTTTACCTACATTTCAAATTTCTTTTTCTTTTTTCTTTTTAAATTTTTATTCAAATTCATGAACTAAGCACAGTCTTAAAAAAAAAAAATGCAATTACTGATTTTTTTGGAGGTAAGCAAATGAAGAAATTATATTATTTTTTGGGGGGCAGATATATGTTAATTATCTTCATTTTTCATTTTATTTTTTCCAACCAAATCTTCGCTTTATTTTATTACCTACTTTTTTCCTTTCCAGTAACTTTATCTCCACATATCCAAGCTATGTTTGGCTTTATATTATTTTTTTTGGGACGGATATATGTTAATTATCTTCATTTTTCATTTTATTTTTTCCAACCAAATCTTCACTTTATTTTATTACCTATATTTTTTCTTTCCAGTAACTTTATCTCCACATATCCAAGCCAGGTTTGGCTTTAGGTTGGATTGGAATTATTTTAGTCATAAAAAAGGTAAAATAAATATTTTAATTTAATAAAATAAAATGTCACATCCAAATCATAACTATCTAACTTTTTTTTCATAAAAATTAAAAAAATCCAAAAAAACATCTACTTCCCAAAACGAAGGCCCAAGATCCAAAACATAAGCATTGGTGTATTGGAAAAAAAAAAAAAGTGAACTTTAAAAATTGCGAGTGGAAATTTCTATTGCTATTCTTGCAGGTGAACAATATATGCATTTTGCAAATAAAACTTCTTTATAAACTGATATACAAAATCTATATATATATATATATATATAAACAAGAAATAGGAATAGTATTAGGGCACAAAGAAGGAGGGGCTTTTTCAATTGCCGTAACGTAGAGTTGGAAAGCACTGCCGGTCGCTTCAATGGCAACGCTGAGAGGTTGATGAGCCACAGCCTTCTTCAATGCCTTCTCGTCGTAGGGCGGTACATCTTCGTAACCATCTATGGTGGCAACCTTAGCATTCTTCTACGACCAACAAGAAGAATTCAAATAAAAATCAAAACAGAATTTGGCTATATGTATATGTATATGTCTGTACTGTACTGACCCGAATGGGATCGCAGTTGCCATCGACGCCTTGGTAAGGGTAGTGATCTTCGGCATCGATGCCGCGGTTGCGGATGATGAAATCGAAGGCGAAGTCCATGAGGCCTCCATCGCATCCGGCGTTGTATGCTCTGTCGCAGTCTACCAGTTGTTGCTCTGATAGTTGGATCACTTCGCCGCCGGATGCGATCTGGTTTATGCCTTCCACAGCTGCCACCGTCGAAAACGCCCAGCACAGCAACTCCCTAAAAAAAAAATGTTTGTGAACACTAGAAGTACAATTCTAATGAGTTTTTTCTTTTTCTTTTTTTCATGTCACATTATTAAAGTTATTGTTAAAGCTTCAAATTTAGAGCAATAGATCATTGCTAAAACAAATGAGTGTCGAGCATTTTAGGAAGTCCAACATTAGTCAATTCTAATATACACTCATTTAGAGGATATATCATGTGTATATTTAGGGATTGTTAGGGATGATCTAAATAAGTGTATTTTTTATTTTTTTACGAAAAGATGTACAGAAAAATAGAGAGATGATGTGATAAAAAAAAATAAAAAGATGGATTATTTTTAACTTCCCAAACTTGGCCTTAATTACGTTATTTTTTTTAATTATCACTAATTTTTTTAATTATAATTTTAAAAATTAAAATTATATTTAGCTTGCTTGGTTAGGTTTTTTAAAAAATACCTTTCAGAAAATTTTACTTTCTTATTTTTTATATTTTTATTGAATTTTTTAATATTTTAAACAATTTTTTTTTTTACTTTTTAGACATACCTAACATAAATATACCTAAAAAGTAAAAAATTTGTGAAATTTTTTTTTAAAAAATTTACTAAATACCAAAAATACAAAAAAAAAAAACGAAAATTCAGTATATTTTTTATATTTTTATATATTTATTAATTTTTTTAAATTTTTTTTCACAAATTTTTTTACTTTTTAGATACATCTAAAAAAGTTTCACAAGTAAGGTGCATCTAAAAAAGTAAAAAAAAAAGTTTAAAATTTTAAAAATATTCACTAAAAACAAAAAAAAATCAAAACTAAAAAACTCAATTTTCAAAAAACTTAATCCAAAAAATTCAAATCAAACACACTTATTATTATTATTTTTAATTATAAATTTAGAGGTGTAATTTTGGCCCGTGGCACCCGGGTGACCCGAGGTGGGCCCGGCCCGTTTAGGCCCAGGCCCAAGCCCAACCCGAGGCCTTGGGCCAGGGCTCGGGTCATCGTTTTGAAGCCCGCCCGGCCCGTGGACCCGCTCAAGGCCCGTCCAAAAGCCCAGCTTGAGGCCCAGTGTTATTTTTAATGGAAAATAATACAATTTTGGTGAAATTTTTTTTAAAAAATTAAAAAAAAATTGTTTAGGCCCGCCTAAAGCCTGAGCCCAAGCCTAGGCCCACTGACCTGCCCAATGCCCGAATATCCCTAGGCCTGAGCCTAGTTTTCTGACCCGTGGGCCGGGCCGGCCCAATTTTTTGACGAAAGCCCACAAAGCCTGACATGAGCCGGGTCAGACTGGGCCAAAATTACACACCTCTATAAATTGCATGTGATGCGATGCACACCATAATGTTCCTGTTGAAAGTAAGGGTCCATTGGGCTGTTTGATTTAGGCTTCAGTAGCCCACTTTTTAGGAGAATTTATTGATTCGTCTTTGAGTACCGTTTTGTGCAATCTCAATAGGATTGTGATTGAAGAAGAGAGTATGACTTATAAATTTGTATTGGGTAATTGAAAAATACAAAGACACAAACTGAATTTTGATTGGTGAGAGGTATGATAAAGGAGTATTTTGGGAAGTTGATAAATTTTTTTGACTTTTTTAGTTTATTTTATTTTTGTGAGTAAAAAATATGAGAAGTAATAGAACCTAAAATGAGTAAAAAAGCTAAAAGCTAATTTTTTATTTTCTTTCCAAAAGACCCCCAAGTGACGCCCTAGGAGCAAACGGCAAATTTTCCCTTTTAGCCTTCTTTTTGTTCTTTGGGCAATTTACTCAAATAAATATTGAATTTTAATTTTATTAATTCAAATTTAAAATTTTTAATTTATTTTAATCTTAATTATAAGATTATTTTTATTAAATAAAATTAACAAAAAAAATAATATTTTTTTTATTAAACTCGATGTAAATATATATAATGTTTAAAATGTTAAATTTTTCTATTTATTTTAATGATTAAATATTTTTTTATTAATTTTCTTAACCAAAAAAATATGATTTATATTTAAAAAATTAAAATTTTAGAGTTTAAATTATAAAAAAATTAAAAATCAAAAATTTATTTTGTTACAAGGTAAAATCTTTAAAAAAAAAATTGTAATTTTCCCTTTACTCTTGTATCAAATAATATCTATATGATATTGCCATACAAATAAAAAAAAAATTATATAAAATTATGTAAAATGATGGAACAGTCTTGATCTTTATAACTTTAACAACAAAAGTTGAATAAGATAAAATATTACATTCAATCCATTATCATTTTATTTTTTCTTTTACAAAAGTTAAAATAGTCGAAAAAATCTATCTCAAATAAGATTTTTTAACCCCAAATTAAAATGATTAAAAAATCAAAAAGTCAACTCACATCCCACACCAACCCTATATAATTCATATTTTAAAATTGCTAATCACATCACTCTGTACAAATCCTTACAGATTTTCTATTATGATGAAGGACCTTGCTACATCCCCCTAAAAATACCCCCCTAATCCCCCTAATTTCCATATCAAGTAAAAAAAAAAAAGGAAACAGTTGCCCAAATTAGAAATTAGGGAGATTAGGGGGAGTGTTTTTAGGGCTCCAAATCATTTTCCTATAATGAAATCATATGTATAGTGGAAGAATAAAGATGGAAAACTTTAATTTTGAAATTTTAAAAAGAATTTTATTGATGTAACAAGAAGTATGGTTAACATATGATGTGATGTGTATATTTATATTTTTTTGTTCTCTTACTACATTATTAGAGTTTCAAAATTAAAATTCTCTATCATTATTGATATAGGAATTGGTTCTATGAGCAATTGGAAAGGTAAAATTGATTTAATGGGCTCATTTTTTTATTTTTTATCTAAATAATTCATTTTGTATTAATATTTTTTATGAACATCTTGTATGACATATAGTGTGTAAAATATTTATGTAAAAAATTAAAATAATTAAATATTATTAATTATATGATCTCATCATATTTATTTTTTAAAAAATAAACTCGATAAATATAATTTTGTATAAGTTATTATTTATAGTCACCGATATCCAATTAAATTAATTTTTTAATTTAATTTTTGCATAAATTATTTTTAAGTAGTTCTCCAACATAATCATCACCTAAGTGTTTTTTTTTTTTTTTTTTTTTTTTTCAAACAATTGGATTTGTTTCCCAAAAAAAAAAAAAAAATCAAATTTCAAATAATTTTGAGTGTAACTTATATCATATTAAATTTGATTATTAAATAAATATTAAAAAGTACAAAACATCAATAATTTTAACAGGAATGAAAAACTAGTGAGCATGACAAAATCGAAGCTTACCACAACTCCCTTGATCTTTAATCGGAGCAACAGCACCTCTCTCTCTCCAATCAACAGACTCCGGCAATTCCTCACTGGTCAGAACCGCATATCGCTGGCTCTCGCTCTTCGACTTCACAAACCGGCGCAGAGCGTCGGGTTTGGCACCCAAATACATGGATTCAAGGGCGGAGCCGTGTTGGGCTCAGGGTCACGTGCCCCTAAGTTTTGGAAATTTTTAAAATTTTTTTTTTTTAACATATAAAAAATATATTAAATAAAAATATTAT